>CAOLHI010003080.1:0-202756 GCA_948474755.1 Ctenosaura bakeri | reverse complement strand
TTTTGTGCATTGTATGCTCAAGGTTTCTAAAGCCATTTTCTCTTTTTAATTAAAGTTCCATTCATTCAATTCATACAGCAGGAATTGGTTCCCTGTTAGAGGATAGAGAGAAAGAGAGATGAAGTAAACAGAGTGTTACCATAACCTCTACATGCCAGCGTCACATACCTTTTTCAGAGCTTTATAATAACTCTTAATGTTTTCTGTGTCTGGAAACCCAGTTGTCTTCACCACAATTTTACCTAATGGAATATCCTGTATACTGCAGATGTTACAACATCTGATTGTATGTTTGCAAAGCTTGTGCTGTCCTCCTGGGCTATGCACCCCTTACTACTGCCCACATAAGACTTCTTCCCATAAAGATTCACAAGAGTTTAACACTGAGCTCATTTGACTGTTAAGTCTGACTTGTTTGAGCTGGTTTTGGAAGGCTTGAAATTAACTCTGAAAGGACTCACACTGTTGAGCTGCATGTTTGTTCCCACCCCAGATATAAGACTTGAGACAATAGTATGGATTACAAGGCCACATCTTTATTCTAGTTACTTGAGGAAAGATAACAAGAGGCATATGCCAAGTCTAAACCAAACCTATGCAGGCTTTTAGCCATGAGGGGACATGTGGGAGAAACTCTCCCATCTGATTTGTAGGGAATTCTATTCTGGCTCCAAGCATTGGCCTGTCCTTTTCAACTCCCACTCATCATTAGGAAAGCAAGGAGTGCATTCTTGCTGTTCCTTCCTCTTGCTTGCCAACTTTTGGAAGAATGAAGATTCCAGGGCTTCAGGGTCCATATCTCCTTCTAATCCCATGAAGTAATCTGAGGATAAACAGAAACAGGTGTTTCTCTGTTCTCATTTCTTGCTACAGAGTGGCTTGGCCCAAGCTTGGTTAATCACACTCATCTGCTGACCAATAGTAGTCTCATCACATTCCATCCTTTACCAGAGATGTGTGTTTCATCACCATGTATAGGTAGGTTGTGTATGTATGTGCTTTGAAGTCACCTGTTGACTTGTGACTATCCCATGAATTTTCATAGGGTTTTCTTAAACAAGGGGTACTCTGAGTTGGTTTTTATTGATTTCCTCTGAAATATAGCCTACAGTAACTGGTATTCTTTGGTGGTCTCCCATCCATGTACTAATTAGGTTGACTCTGCTTAGCTTCCAAGATCAGGCAAGATCTAGTGCCTTTACAATATTTTCATCTTTCATAGACATGCTAGTCAGCGTCTAAAATGCCTGTGGAAGATATGGGCTTTGCTTTACTCAAACATTATCCTCCTTCATCTTTTGTTTGGACCTATTGATCAATTTGCAACTTGAAAGGGTTTTCTTCTAGATGAAATTGAGCAAACTTATTAACTGTATTTTGATTTAGTATTTGGCGGGTTTGTTATGGGATAGATAAAACTGCTCTGGGAACAGTATCCTACCCATGAGTTGCCAGTACTTGCTTGCCCCATCATAAGGAATGAACACAAGAGACAGTCATACATTATTGGCTCAAATGTTAAGAGAAATTACAAGGAAGGCCCAATTTTGTTAGTTCAAACCTGTTGCTGTCACAGTGCCAATCAACAAAGGCGGAATCAAATTAATGTCACCCAGAGGGTGAGAATAAATTAATTACCTCACTCCTAGTAGTTCAGCATTAATTCTGAGAACTATCTGCCTCTCCATCATCAACTAATTGCCAAATGGTGATAACCTTTCTAAAAATTAGGCTGCTATTAAATGCTGTTTAACTAGTAATGCTAATTTGATGTTCTCTCTGTTATGTTTGTGCTCTTTTAGTCTTTAAAGTTTGCAGAGCAGCTAAGGAAACTCTTAACATTACAGCATGTTCATTCTCACAGTGGAGAAAAATTTATGTTGATTATATGCTCCAAGCACCAGTGGTTTATGATACAGTCTTTGAAAAAAAATCGATAAAGATAGTATCATTAAATTTGACTACTGGAGGAAAATACCACATCTCTATAAGTAAATTAATTTGAAAATTCAAAGAGCTAAAAGGAAATAAATCTAAAATATTCTCTTACAATGGATCTGTTGTGAAAAGTGCTTTATCTGTAAGTATTTAGAATTGTTTTTTTTAAAAAAATATTAATATGACATAGTGATATAATCATTTTCAAAAACAGAACTAATATTTTTAATGTTTATGTGAAGTTCACAGGAACACAGTAAAAGAAAGTAGCAGCAGAATAATAAATGAATAGCTCTTTACCATTCAAATAGAACATCTCCCCACAAGTTCAGATGGAACTGTAGAGAAAGGGCCAACTCACCACTGCTCTTGATGACATTAAGAAAAGGAAAATGGGTTAAAAAGACGCTTAATTCTGGCTTTTCATTTCTATTATCTTGTACAATAGACATCAGCTTTTCCACAGGTGCAACTTCTCTAATTCCTTTATATAAGGCTTCAGCCTAAGGTGTCCCCAATTTTTTCCAGCAGTACAAAAAAAGTAGTTTTAAAAAATGATTGAATGCCTTGCAATTGTCAGAAAGGTAGAGAGAAATCCTATTTTCGGTTGAGCAGGAACTGCTTGATTTGTAATTTGACTTATTAATAGAAGTCTTTTTCTAAGATTCAGAAACACTGAAATTGCCCCCCTCAAAAAATCCCTTTGATATTCTTTGTTAGATAACTCTGTGAGGTTATCTACATATTTTATATTCTAAGGACTATCAGTTTAATGAAACCACTTTGGGTGATAGATTGTGTTCTTTGAATGTGTCCCAGTGTAAAATCCTCCCCCATATATTGAAAATATCCATATTCTGGAAAAAGGTTTATCGGAGACGTCTTCCGTTACATGCTCTTTCACAGGGAGCTCTTTTGCTCTGGAAAGGCACTGAAAAATATGACCTCTTTATCTGTAGTCTGATGCCATAAAAAGTAGGCCTAAATTCAATTGTTAATCTCAACTAGAGTAGACTAACTGAATCAATCAAAACTTAGTAAATCTACTGATGCAAGTTTCATTAATTCAAGAGTTCTGGTGTAACCTGAGAACCAGTGTGGTGTAGTGATTTGAGCTTTGGACTATGACCCTGGAGACTGGGATTGAATTATTTGCTTGGCTATGGAAACCCACTGGGTGACCTTCGGTTTCCTTAAAATTTCTGTTTTGAGGTATAGGGCCATCACATGTAGAAGACATTTGTTCTTGTGAGCATAGGCTGTTTTGCTGAGCATTATAAGCTCTGGTTACACTGTATTGCCAGTTGAAATTCATGTAATAGACAAAGAAGCAGCATCTTTACATGGGTCCAAGCTAAAATATGTCAGGATATTCAAGGTGAAGGCAGGCTTTGTTTTCTAAGTGGACGGCAGAAGTGGGGTGATGAGGCCTTGAGCACAGGTGCAAGGTTGTTATGACTAACCATACCCAGAAGGTCTTTTGCCTCATCACCAAGTGAAGGTTGCCAAGATGGAAAGTGATTGGATCACCCCATAAGGTGCCGGGGTGGTGGTAAGCCCTCAAGAAGGCTGGAGTTTTCTGTATACTTCACTTTTTAGGCTTTTTCCTAACTGGTTATTCTGCTCAGGTAAGAGATAAATGCTTTGCTTTCCGGCATGCTGCTGGTTTTTTTGCTGATTTACTGTTGTACTAATTGCTCTCTGGTATGTGGCTTGCAGCATTACCTTAACCTCAGTGTGCTTAAATAAACTAACAAGCCCTGAGCCTACCTAATGAGTCTTCGGAACTGTTTTTTGCTCCATTGAAGTTGGCTGGACACAGCAAGGTGACACTTCCCTGTGCACTCTGGGTACACTCTGAGGAGCTGTTTCACACCAACCCTGACAAAAAATGCTGGGGAGATTCATCTATCCAATATGGAGATTAGATTGGTGAGTGCGGGCTACATTTATCCTTTCTAATGAAACAGGGTGTTTGTCAGTGGCAAAACCAAGAAAGCTATATTTCCTTGCAGTGCTCTAGGCTAGATGAATCAAACCCTCAAAGTGCATGTCTACTGCCTTCATGTCTGAGAACGTATTTCAAAGAAAAGACTGAGACTATAGATGGGACTTGATAGGTGTCCAATACAAAACAGGTTAAATCAGGATAAGAGGTTGAGATTGGCAGTCTTCCAATGTAGCCATGACATTTCACTTAAAAAAGCAGCAACCTTAGCTCAATTTTATATCATTGTGATCATCTTTCTAAAACTTGCCTAGGGACATTAACACAAAAATATAGTGTGTAAGGGCAGTAAATCACTGCTCCCCAAACCTGAGGACTTTGTTCCCCACAAAAGTCCCCGCAACTATCTTTCTGAAAAGTCACAGATATGGTATATAGTCAGGTATGTTCATAATGGGGAAGACAGTGTGAATTTGGAATTTTGTGAGAGAAGGGTTAACAGAAAGAAGCAGTTCAAAAGTGCTAAAACCCACGTATCTGATGTTAAGTAAAGTTCTTGTTTAAATTTCCTCATTAATTTCTTTCCTGCCCTATGCTAGAAAGGTTTATTTTCTCGTCAGTGTCTACAAAACCTGAAAATTTTATCCCGTTCTAACAGTTACAGAGCTATAAAACAATGTGTGTATTACCAATGATTAGAAGCCTAATCTTTGGATTTCTGACCCTCACTTTGGTATTTGAGAGTTGTGTTAATGGAATGCTGCCTCTTAACTGATGTTGGCCCAGTCAGGCCATTTCTCTGTATTGTGATACTGGAATAATACAAAAATCTTGTGATCAGCATACCAGGCCAGTATGTTTTCATTAATAATTGACTGAATTATTGGGGTGGGGGGAAGACAGTAAAATGATCAAGTTGGCTTTTAGCCAAAATAACCAGAAGAAAAAAAGAAATAAGCTGGAGAAACTGCATAAAGTATATTACCAAATAGAACTCAATAAATTGAACTCTAGATAGTTGACATGAAGTCGTAGTATTGTAAAAATAGTAGTTGTTATGTTTTTATATTGTTAAGAAAAGATGTATTTTTGTATAGTACTGTATATTTTACATTATCTGTATGTATATAATAAAAAGAAATTTTTTAAAAAATAAATTGAACAAACAAGAGGGCTATACCTATGGGACAAATGAAAAGATGCCCAGTTTCTAAATACATGACCAGGTTTCAATTAGATATCAAGAGACAGTTAGGATGTATCATCTTTCTGCTTTATTTTTCACTTGTTCCTAGCAGACTGCAGAGGCACATCATAACACAGTGTCACCTTTAAATTAACCCAGTTGTGTACCACATATACAAAATGAAATAGTTTTGGCTAGCAGCAAAAGTATCTGGGGTAGCCATGTTGGCCATATAGCAAAATATAATAACATCCAAGATCCACAGAACAGCAATACCTTTATTAGACCAATAAAAAAGCACAAAATGCATCATGAAAGTTTTTGAAACTCAGCGTCTGGCATAGGTGTGAAAAATCATACAGAAGAAAGGGAAAAATGGCAATGTTAGAATCAGAGACCTTTATTTTGTCAAGATGTTGTTTGTGGTGGTGTCAGTTAAAATAGACTGGAGTGATATCCATGCCAATGGAGTACACTTCTCTCTTTAACCATGTAGACTCTGGGAAATAAAGAATTGTAAAATCCAGGGAATAAAATTTAAACTCTATTAGTGAGAGAAAGAAACAACAACAACTTCCTTTTATATCCAGGCTATTTTTGTCCTAGGCCTGTCTCTTTCTTAGGCAGCGAACATTGAATTTCTCAAGAAGTCTCTGTACTGTTGCATCTGGAAAATCTTTCAGGTGCTGTATAGGTAAACCCTGCCAACTGCTGTCCCCTTTGTTTTTAAGTGCTTAAAGCTTTGTTGGAAGTAGGAACCTTAAAGAGCTAAGCCCCATTCCCTGGATTCCCTCTTCTTTAGGATTCCCCTGTTGCAGCTAAAATATGGTATCTTGGAATCCAGAAAACATCTCGTGGGGTAACCAGGATAAGATAAAATAAAATAAGAACCAAAATCCACAAAACAGCAATAGCTTTATTAGGCTGTCCAAAAATATGCTGGTCGGGATACAAAAGGGAACCAGACAGGGTTGGCCCTCTCACCTTTGTTGTATGGAGGCTTTAATGACAAATAGACAAGATGATAGAATAAATAGAGAGAGGGTGAAAAAAGAACAACGTAAGTTGAAAGTTTGTGCAGATGATCCTGAGATAATGATTCAAAATCCATTGGATGCAGTGAAGGTTGTTTTGGGAAAAAATACCTTTGAGATATGTCCCAGGTTTCAAAAGAACTGTAGTAAAACAAAACTGCTGACTAAGAGCATGAGGTCGGGTGGGGGGAATGAGTTAACAGCTCTTTTCAACTTTGAATAGGGAAAAAAAGGAGATTAAATATCTTGGAATTACAATTATGAAGAATAATAGACTACTGTTTCAAAACAGCTATGAAAAAATCTGGGAATTTATAACATTAAGCTGTATTATGAGGCTTGTTTAGTATGGTTGATGGAATGAACAATGCTTACAGATAAGAGGCTCTTGGAACTTGAAGATCATGATTTAAGATCTGGGTGACATGCTTAACTTTGGTAGGATAAAGTTCATGCTGAATTTAAAAAGTGACTGCATCAGAAAGGCTTTTTTAAGAATGTGGCATAAATATAAGCAGACTTTTTTTTCTAAGATAATATTAGCCATATCACTGCAGGAAACTTTTTCCAGGGAAGACTGGGTTAAAAAATGAAGATGGATGCATTATGATGACCTCTTGTATTACAAACGAGATAATTAGAAGTTTAAATAAAGTAAGATGTTTCTTAAGGAAGACAAAGATCTTAATTAGTTTTCCTGTATGCAACTTAAGGATAGATGTAAGCATTATGAGAGATCTTGCCACAGAGTTCAGAGAAAATGAGTGCTATGTAGAGTTGTGCAAAGATTATGATAATGCAATTAAAAAGTGTACAAATGTGGGTTTTTTTGAAACTAGAGAAAGAGGATGAACCTGCTGAGATGTATACAATAAGTTGGGCTGAAAATCTGGGAAACCAAATTCAAATGGAGGAATGGGAAAAATGTGGTCTAAAGATATAACATTGACAATAACAACAACTACACTTTTATTTCTTAACTGCCTCTCCCCCAAGGCTTGAGGTGGGGTACAACATAGATTAAATACATCTAAAAACACATAAGACCATTTAAAATGCACCAACTTAAAATTCATAGTAAAAATTGACTGGGTAGGCATGCTGGAAGAAGTAGGTCTCTATTACTTTTTAAAATTCAGATAGCATGTTTAACTGTTGAATCTCTTCTGGCAGGTCATTCCATAGTCTACAGGTGGCTGACAAAAAGGTCCTCTGGGTGACTGTTGCAAGTCTAAACTTAGCTGTTTAAGCAAATGTCTCCCAGAGGACCAGAGTGTACAAGGTGGGTTGTATGGAGGAGGCAAACCTGCAGGTAACTTGGATCCAAACCATGTAGGGCTTTAAAGGTAATAACCAACACTTTGTACTTTGCCCAGAAACTAATTGGCAGCCTGTGGAGTGATTTTAATATTGGTCTGATATGGTCATTCCTTGATGTATCTGTAACCAATCTAGCTGCCATATTTTGGACCAGTTAGAATTTCTGAGCTTGGTAAAAAGGTAGCTCAATGTACAGCAAATTGAAGAAGTTCAACCTTGAAGTTACAAACACATGTACCACCATCTTTAAGTCTTCCAGTTCTGGGAAGGTATGCAGTTTTTGTATAAGCCAAAACTGATAATAAGCACTCCTGACCATTGCATCTATCTGAGCTGACATTTGCAGGAACAGATCCAGAAGCACTCCCAAGCTGTGAACACAGTCTTTTAGGGGGAGTGTGACCCCCTCCAGAACTGGTGGATACACCTCCAACCACAGATTAGGACCCTTAATAGTAAGCACCTCTCTCTTGTCTGGATTCAGTTTCAATTTGCTCTGAGAAATATATTTGGGTGTCATGTCATCAGTGTTCTGATCACAACCCACCCCATTCCTCTAGATGTTCTCTCCCAACAATTTTATGTAGATATTAAAAAGCATTGGGGATAGAATGGCACTTTGTTGTTACTGCGGTTATCTGGCCCCAGTCCGAGGTCTACAATTTCATATTGGTTATAGTTAATATTTCCACATGACACTCCATAAAATGATCTCCATGTGTCCGATTGGGTCATGGAAAGCCTGTGTAGGCAGGCACAGCCGCATGGCCTTAGTTATGCATGCTAGGTCTAGGCCAGTAAATAACTATCTGTCACACAACTGGTAGTGCCCTCCAGACACAGCCGACCATTAAGCAAATACAAGGGCTCTCAGCCCCAAACTGCTTGCTGTATACAAATGCTAAGCGCTCCTCATCTACATACTGTTCTAACAATTGGCAGTGCTGGCCAAATCTCATCAATTCTAATTTTGACCTTTCGGAGGCTTTGTCTCCACTAAAAACCCCATTGTTCTCCTCGGGAGAGGGCTAGCCTCCAAGTACAATCTTCCCTATAAAAAACCCCAAGTTTGAGCTCCTTGTCAGAACGCTCGTGCCTTGCATCCTGAACTGCTGCTGCTCTGTTCAGCAAGCCTCCCCTCAGTCTCTACATGCTGGGAAACCATGAACCCAAGCCTCGATCTCTATCTTATCTTTTACCAGACTGCAGGATCAGGTGGAGTATCACTCCAGAAATCCTCTGAAAACCCCTACCAATTTTCCTCACTTTCTGCTTCTATAGTTCTTGGATGAGTGTGTGAGTGCGTGTGTCTTGTTTGCTTAATTAGGGAGAGTTTAATAAAATCTTTTAATTGAACAACTTTCCTAGTTCTTGTCGCAGCCCAACCCCATAAACATAGGGTTAAAGATCTCGCTACATTACCCTGCCTCTCGTATTGCTAGCTTGTGGTCCTTGCTAATTTCCCCAACTTATTAATATTTGGAGTGCACTTAGGTGTCCCTCCCGGGGCCCCCAGAAATCAGGGTAGCATTGTGGTATGTCATGTAACAGCTTGTTTTTTGAGGAGCAGCTATTCCAAGCACCACTATTTGGAACCTGCCTGAGAGGTGAGACCGGAATCACTGCAACACAGTGCCTGCAATTCCCAACTGCCCCCACCACCGGCATTCTAGAAGGCTATTACGGTTGATGGTATTAAACACCACTGAAAAGTCTGAAAGCACTGGAAAAGACACACTCCTCTGCTGTTGATGCTAAGATGGAGATCATCCACCAAGTGTCTATAACAGTCTCAATTCCGTATCCCTCTCTGAAGCCAATTTGAAATGGGTCAAGGAAGTATATGTCATTCAAGACCACCTGAAATTGGAAGGCAACTGTCTTCTCAATCACCTTGCCCAAAAAAGGAAGATTAGATACTGGTCTATAATTAAATAAGGACCAGGGAATCCAGGGAGGACTTTTCTAACCACTGCTTCTTTTAAACAGGATGGATAGTTCCTCTCCCTGACAGATGCATTAATAATATGTTGTATTTGAAGTCTAATCAAGAGAACAAGTTGTCCTCTTTATTTGACCCAGTAGCTTGCCCACATGAGCAATTGGAACTGATCCAGTATAATCCCACTGACAGAATCATTGGATACCTCAATATCAACTTCTACTCCCACTTTGACTTCTAAGTTGGCTTTTATGTGAGAGATTTTATCTGTGAAATGATCATTAAAAGAATCAAAGTGAACTACTGAAAGCTCTAAAATTGGGTTCTGGGCAGGAAGGGTTTCTGGGTTAGACCTTTCACCACCCTGAATAGCTGAGCTGGGCATATATTCACAAATGCAATACATGCAGAGAAGAAAGCTTTCTTAGGTGCACATATTGCCATCCTATAGTAGCAAAGATATATCATGTCTTGTTGCATAGAAGTTGAGTTTCCTACTATCTTTGCTCTAATCATTGTCCTTCCCATTTGAGCTCCCTGAGGGTCTCTGTATACCAGGGAACCTGTTCACTAACAGGCCAGAAAGGATGTTTGGGGGTGACCATGTCAATAGCTCTGGTTAGATTTTGATTCCACTTATTAACCAGAGCTTCAGTGGGATAGTAGGTGTCACCAACCCTAAAATCCTTTAAGGTCTTCTGGGATTTCAAAACATCCATTAGCCTTTAAGGGCGTACCATTTTAATAGGTCCTCCAATCCTGTAGGGACAAGCTGTAGTTGTGATTCTAGCCCTGACCAGAAAATGATCTATTCATGACCACTTGGAGGTATTAATCACTTTTGCTCACAGATCCATATGTTCTCAGCTGAAAACTGTATCAAGACTGTGACCTGCTGAATCTGTAGGTCTTGAAATCAATTGAAATAGGCCCATGTTAGTCATGGATACCACGAACTCCTGAGCTGCACCTGACAAACTGGCCTCCAACAATATGTTGAGGTCACCCGGAAGCAGAAATCTGGGAGACTCCAAAAACAGCCCAGAGACCAGTTCTGTGAGCTCAGCCAGAGAGTCTGTTAGGCAGTGGGATGGATGGTACACTAGCAGAATTCCCATTCTCTCCATGGTTTTCATACTCAGGTATACACACTCGATGTGGCTTAGATCTCTAATATGTATTCTGGTTAGATTAAGATAGTCTTTATAGACCACAAGGTACCTGCTTCTCTCTGATATTCCCTCACCTGATTGCTAAAATAGTATCCTGGCCTTGGAGATACTGAGCCCAAATTGGGCATTGCTCATTCTTCCACTTCTACGAAACATGCCAGGTGAACATTCTCACCCATTTAGACTGAATACATTCTCACCCTTGAAGAGATAATAAATTATATGTGTTTTATTTTTAACTGTCTTAGTATTGCATAAGAATAAGATGTGGTTTTGTGGGTGTCCTGGCTCACTCTCCAAATTCCCAAGGCTGGCAGGATGACTGCAATATGAGAAAGATATTAAACATCTCTCTGTTCTTCCTCTATAAGAACATGCAACCCTGCTATCATCATACTTCCCTCTGTCCTGTATAACTTGTACTGTCATTCTTATTCATTCTCTTTAAAACCAGAAAACAACAAGACAGCTCTAAGACAACACTTAGCAGTCAGTGGGTATGGTTCCCATGGTCCCAGTCTATGAGTCTGATTAGCTGGCTAGTCCAGTAGAATCCTATTCACACTAGAGTGATGTCTTATAGGCAACTAGATGGTTCTGGATTGTACTCCCACCACCAAACAGTCTTTCAGCTGGCACTGGCACTACTGCTGGCTCATCAGTCCTACGAGGATTGGTTTCTATGCAGATGAATGGAGTTCTTCATGTCCATTCTCTGGTGGAATAATTGGCCCTGGTCCTCATAAAACCCCTGAAGTGGCTACCCCAAATGTTTAACCCCCTTTTGTGTCACCTCTTGTGTCTCACCAGTGGCAGGCTCACCACTCACCTTATATTCCTATCAAGGCAGGGGAACAAGTGGAGGCTGTCCTGGTTAGTCCAGTACCTAGAGCTTTGGTCCTGGTCCTGCAGGGGAGTAGCTTTGTGTAGTAATTAAAAGAAAAAGGATGTATAGATGGCATCTAATCCCAAATAAGTTGCTGAAAATGTTGAGGAATGTTCCAAATCATTGTTGTGGATATCAAGATAAGGAGGATTTCTTTTTCTATATGTGCTGGACTTGTAATAAGGTGAAAAGTTAATGGTCTAGGGTTTATACATTAATTAAAAAAATAAAGATGGAGTTTTGTAACATCATCAGACAGGTTTTTGCTAGGCATTATGGCTAAGGAATTCGATAGTAAATATGGACTACTTTGTTATAACAGTTGCAAGAATATTGTTCACTAAGACTTGGAAACAGACTGAAGCACAAGTGACACAAGAACAGATTGTTAAGGTTGCTGAGCTATCCCAAGTGCCCAAACTAACATGGATCTTAAAAGATAAGCCAATTTACTTCTAAAAGGGTGGGAAACCATTTATAGACTTTTTGAGCAATAAGAAATCTAATGATGTAGTTATATGTGGATATGGTTACTAGTCACTCTGATAAGATTCTTTAGTTAGATCCGTAATGGTAAAAATAATATTTTCTTTCTCTTTTCTCTTTAAATACAGTATGGTTAAAGGAGTCAGAGCCCTTTTATGTTTCAGTAAGTTAGCGTTCAGTTAATTAGTAAGTTAGTGTTTTAATCGGTTAGTGTTTAGTTTTCTAATTTTTGTCTATGTAAAAATGCTAGTTTGTGTTTATGTGTGTGCGTATTTATGTGTGTTTGCATACACACACACACACATATAGAATGAAATAGCTGTTGACACTAATGGGTCCTCTAAAGGGAGGATATTCAACAACCAGTATCACAGCAGAAAAGATCATGTCTCCAACAGGCCTCAGACTGCATGAATGCATTTGTAGGGGGAATCATACTTTCAGGTATTAAGGTCTCAAACCAAATAAAGTTGTGAATGTCATTATCAGCATCTTGGAGCCAGACTGGAAGCACATTGGCAGCCAGGGCATTTACTTTCAGATCAAAATTGCACAGTTTTGATACAATACTCCAACCAGCAGTTTAACTGCTGTGTTTTACACTGTTGCAGCTTCCAAACTGTCTTCAAAGGAAGCACTACATGGAATATGTTGCAGTAATTTAATTATGAAGTTACTGGGCACTCCACTTGATAGAGAAATTTGGAAGCCTGAGAATGATGGGATTTAGAATAGCATAGAATAGTATAGACCTTTATTTTTTCTGATGATCTTTGAATTACTAGCCTGTTTTGTTATTGACAAATGGTGAGAACATTGGGAATTGAATGCATACTACTGATAAAAAAGAAGGAGCCAGTAGTGCCAGGCATCCTGCTCCCCCATTAAGGAATGTAAGCAGGCCCCACTTTGAATAAACAACTGTGAGAGCAGATTGAGAAAGAAAATTACAAGTTCATGAACTGTGAGTTCTTGAGGAGCTGCTTGAGTAATCATGTGTACGTATATCGCTTAGCTAGATGCTGGTTCAGCACGTCTGTTTAGGACGTTTTGTTCAGTGTTTGGGAACAGTCAGAAGAGCATCATAAGGGAGGCGAATGATCAAGAAATGTCAAGCTGACAAATGTTGCAATTGTCTGTGTAAAAAGTATAAAACCTTAGAGAGATGAATGTTCAGGGCTTCTGGTCTTTGGAAGAGATTCCACCAGAGAGCCCGGCCGACTAAATAAACTCTTGCTTTCCAATTCGAGAGTCTCCGGTTTCTGGAATCTAGCCACTACATTTTCTGGGGGCTTGCCTGGGATATGGAGGGTTCTTTTGCCCACCTTGGTGGTCGCCAAACATCTGGGACCAGACCCCCCTAACTGACTTGGACCTAAGGCGCCACCGGTGATTGTTTGGTAGGAACCGCTCAGGCGGCGGGGCTGGTCACGGCAGTGGAAGACCCACCATGGGACCCAGGAGCAGGTCGGAAATCAGGAAAAACAACACGGCTTTAGGTAAGTGCCTCTCCAATAAGAGGTGGGGAGAAGGGGGGCTGATCATCCCCTGAGCCCAGCCCTAGTACTCCATTGGTGGTAAGGTACAGAAGAAGCCGCTGCGCTCATGGTATGGGAATGGAAGGAGGGAGGCCGTGTTGTTGAACAAAAGTGTGTGTGTAAATGAGTAAGTGACACTGCAGTTCTCAGAACATTCCGTTGGAACGTCCTGGTGCCTGAGTCAGTGTGAAGTGAAAGAAGTCTATCTCATTGTGTCAGTCGGTCGGGACCCCTTACCCACGGACCAAACCCCTTTCCTTTCTGTGTCTTGTCTGGTTTGGGGAGGAGAGGGGAGTAGGGGAAGAGGCATTGTTTGTCTAAACAGGCTTTTGAAGTTTTTCTTTCTCCTCTACTTTCCCTACTTGCAGCAGGAAGAAGGAGGGGAAGGGGGGGATTTAGGAATGAGTGACTTTTGGATTTTCCTTCTGTCGCTTTTACAGGGGAGATGGATTTTGAAGGCTGCAAAAACTTTGACATTGTGTTTTTGAAAAAGCAGTTGGCATGGGGAACCCTGGACACTCTCATGGGAATTATAGCAACTGAACCCTCCCCCTCAAGGCTTGCAAAATGTAAGGAACAGTGTAGTAAAGTTATGATGCCTATTTAGGATAGAACTGGGAAGAAGTTCAACAGGGGCCCAGTAGTATTAGATAGCCCCCTCAGAGGAACCCAGCGCACCACCCCCAGTGGCACCAGCCAGCAGGCACCATGTCTGAGACGGCTCCTGAAGCTACAGTGGTGACTCTTTGGGGAACAACCAAGCCCGCCCGCCTCCACCCGTTTCTTCACTCACTCGCCCACTTGGCTGCCTTCCTGCCTCCCCACCAAGGAGACAGACTGGGGAAGCAGTGATGGCAGCGGTGGCAGCAATGCCGAGGAGTGAGAGCTGCTGTCAACTCATCTGCATGTGTGGCGGATGAGAAGAAGGGAAGAGGAGAGAGCGAGACCGGCAGGGACTGCGCCGGCCACAGGTGCATGACGTCATGAGGTGAAAAGGCTTCCTGGAGGAGAAACGATGGCTACAGTGGCCCCTCGGCTAAGGCACCTGCCAAGAAGTCCAGGAAAGCAGCAGGGAGAGGATGGCGGTGGCGGCGGATCACCAGTGGAGCCGAAGCCAGGAGCAGCAGCGGCGGCGGCGGAGGCTGCCCGAGAGTTGTGGGCAGCAGAGACAGTGGCAGGAGGGCAGCTGACAGGATGCAGTCAAGGCTGGAAGGAGGCATGGCCTCTCTGACAGCAGCAGCTCGAAGCCCCGCAAGGCCTCGGGCCCCAGCATGATGGAGCTGCTGACGAAGGCAGCGACGGCATACAAGGAGTGCAATGGGATGTCGCTGGCCCCCCTGAAGAAGGCATTGGCGGCCGCTGGCTGTGACGTGGAGAAGAACAACAGTGAAGCCTGGAGAGCAAAAGGCATGGGCTCCTTTAAGCTCAACAAGAAGCAACAGGAGGGCAGGGCTGGCGAGGTGACGGCAGCAGAGGTGGAGAGCATGGAGGAGGCTAGCCCCATCCTTGCCATCACCCCATGCTCTATATCCCGACTTGTCAGACCTGAAAGGGGGATCCACCCCCCTTCCTTAGTCCATCTGATGTTTAGGATTTTAGAATTGGGCAGAAGGAGAAAGCCAAAATACTGGTGCTGGAAGGTCAGGTGCAGCAGCTGGGGAGGAAGAACTCAGGACCAAAAGTCCACGAGCTCCAGCAGCAGCTGGGAGAACCATCCCCTGCCACCAAAGGGGAGACAGGAGAGTGTGGGAGGCTCCAGGAGAAAGTCTAAGTAGCAGCTCCAGCAGAAACTGCAGGCTGAGCAAGTGAAGGAGGCTTCCTAACACCAAAAAGCTCTGACTGAGCTTCAGGCAAGTTAGGGGAGGCTATGCAGCAGCAGAATCGAGGGCTGGCTCTGTGAGATAAGGAAACAAAGTGGCTGTCAGGGAAGGAGAAGCGAGCCAGGGCGACTAGCCACAGAAAAGGCTGGTAAGGCAGAGCTGGAGATCCAACTGCAAAAACCCCACCAATGAGCCCCGTGTGGAGGTCTCTGGCCTCTAGGAAGAGGCAGCCAGGGCCTGGGAGCTGGTAGGGGAAAGAGGGAGCTGGAGGAATTAAGCTTGAAGAATGACTCTAGCAGCGAATTGCTGAGAGACCTGCAAAAGACTGTCAGCAAGCTGAAAGGGGAACTGGAGGAGGAGGTGATAGAGCACGTCTTCGAGCTGGATCTGGAAGTGGAACTGCAGCTGAAGGACTCTCTGGCGAAGGAGAAGGAGTGGCAAAGCTGGAGGCCATGAGACAGCCAGGAGACCAACTCCAGCCCCAAAAGCCCACATCATATAGGCTCAGAGAACAGACCTGCATTTGCCCACAAGATCATCAAAGATTGAACCACTGCTCTAGGAATCATCTGGAAATTACATTGCACCTACAGACCTCAGAACCTAGGAAAAGTGGAGAGGATGAATCGAATCCTGAAGACACAGTAGTTCAAAAGTGTGCCTAGAAATAAGGTTGAAGTGGAAGGATGTTCTTTCCATTGCCCCTTTAGGATAAGGTGCACACCTCATTGAACCATAGGGTTGTCCCCTTTTAGCTGAAGTATGAAGCCATTTTGGCAGGATTAAGGGGAGACACAAAGGAATTGGGAAACAAAACTCTACAGGAGGAGGTTAGCGCATTAGGAAAAGCTATGAACAAAATAAGGGAATAAATGTTAGAATAGTGACTCCCCATTCTACAGACACAGGCACACCCCCTTCCAACCAGGAGATATGGGTGAAGGATTGGAAAGGGGAGCCTTTTGGTTCTGGGTGGAGGGACCCTATCAGGTAGTAGTGACAACTCCCACTGTAGTGAAAGTGGCAGGGTTAAAGCCTTGGGTGCATTACACTAGGATAAAAAGGCTCACTCTGAGTGGACTGTTGCCCAAACACAGGGCAACCTTTGGAGTTGAAAGTAATCAGAAAGCAGTAAGGAAGACTGGGACTAGGCCCTGCTGTGTTCACATACTGGGAAGCTGAACACCCAGCGCATGGCCAGATCCGCAACTGGAGAGGAAGAAGATTTGGACTAGGCTCTGCTGTGGTTGCAACCAAGGAGGCACCGCCCTGTGCACAGCCAGATCCCGAAGAAGATCAGCTTTGTCAAGTTGCCTGCTCGGGGCAGGGAGCCTTTGTTAGTATCACGCATATGCAATAAGCTGTTTGCCGGAGAGGCCCCTGAAGCGATGAACCAGCTTTATCTGGCTTGCCTGGGTGGAGAATGGAATGTCCAGCAATTATTGGCCATGCCTGTTTACGTGCTTGTCTGGAGGTCTCACAAACACGTGGAGCGGGGTGGCAGAGGAAAGCCGAATCGTTTGATATCAAAGAAGATATCGAGTGCTATCTCCGGGTAGGCCTGGACCGCAGTAACACCTCTGCTGCTTCAATTGTGTGGGGGAACTCCCCTCTAGGGCAATTCACAGTTCTCAGACTTGAGAATTACCAGTTATAGAACTTCTGGCTTACTGGAATTCAGTTCCAGCTTATTGGCCACACTGAGTACATTAAATCATCCAAGCTCTGGTCCAGCACCTAAAAAGCCCTAGATGATTCTGACAACAAGGAAAATAGAGCTGAGTCGCCATCAGCATACTGACTGTTGGAAGGAGGAGAAGCACACTTCCTGCCTAAGACTCAGTCCTGATTGTAATAGTCTGGGGCTGCAATCTGAAGTTGCAAAAGCTGTTGAGCTCAATGCATGTATACCTTGAATGTATCAGCTGTTGGCATTCCTGAAATTTCTGGAACTCTTTTATGCTTAATCTTGTTTTCTTATGCCCAAACATTGTTCCTGGACTTTGGCTTTGTGGCCCCTGCATTTGACTTTCCTGGCTTTCTGGTTCGACTTCCTTGTGATGTTGGCTCTGATTCTCAGACCTTGACTTTGGTTTCTTCCTGCCTGATCTGTCTGCTGGATGGGTGAGAATTTATTGGTATTGACTTCAGGCTGCTTGCCGTCACTGCCAGGACTTGTCCACCTGGAACCAGGACCATTTTAAATCTTTTTTTGCCTTTAATTGTTTATAGCCTGCATTCATTTTCCTTCATTTAAATCAATAAGCACTGTGGGGGTTTTCTTTTTCAAAGTTTTTCTCTTTTCTTCATTATCCTCAGTTCCACTTTAGTGTTTCTTTTTGTGATCACTCATTACTCCTAAAAGGGTGGAAGGGGGGGTGATTGGTGCAATTTTTTAATTTATTTTTTATCATTTTAATAATTGAATTTTTTAAAACAAAAACAAAAAAGCATTTGGAAAGCAAATTCTTTGCAGTGAGTAATGTAAAATGATACTATTTAAATACTGTTTTAAAGAGTAATGACTAATGTTTATTAGTCTCTTTGTAAAGGCAAGAAGCAACTTTCCAAGCTTTGCTTGTACTTGAAGAAGCTTTAAAAATCAGATGGGGAGGGACACAATGAGTAAGGAAAAGTGGCGAATCTTGTATAGTAATTATATGGTGTTAAAAAGCAGCTATAACATTCTTAAAAATACACTGCTGGTTTTTAAGATATTCTTAGCAATTTCATTTTTAATATATAAATAGCTTTTAAGTCTTGCATTGAAACTTGCCTTGAAATATTGGAATGTTAAATTAGTGGTCCAAAATACCATCCCTGGTGAGCTGTCTTTTCCATTTGACTGGTTAACATTTATTTTAAATGAATCTGGTAAATTTTAACTTTTTGGCATCCCCTTCAGGACTCTGCTAGAAGTTACAAAGGATGAATAAGTTGGGATTGAATAATGGTGGAACTACAATTATATGTCTTTAAACTTAATTTCATTTGGGATGAGGGTGAAGTCTTCAGAGAACTGAAAATTTGTTCTAGTGTTTGAGGAAAAGAAACAGTACCATGAAATACTAATTGCTAGAGAATACAAACAGGAGTTTGCTATTAATCTCTGTTTTGGATTACCCATAGACATATGGTTAACCACTGTGGAAATGTTGGATAAGGTAGGACTTTGGGTGGTTCCCACAGATGATCAATAGTAAAAGTGTCTCTTTGGCCTGTGCATCCCAGGGGAAACATACTTATCAGGTTCAATGCCCCACTAAGTTCTGTTCTCAAGTCGCTACTCAGCTGAACAGATAATATAACAGCTTCCTCTCTGTTAAGAGGAAATAATGGAAATATAACCACTGTTAGTAACACAACTTATAATGACATTTACATACACCAATGTATGCAAAAAGAAATGGAATAAAATGAGTCACAGTGGTCAAGTGGCAGAGGAGCAGTTAGATTGTGCCTTTGCAGACTGCTTGGGAATACACTCAGTACTTCATGTTTAGAACCCACAAACTTCCAGCACTTGAATTAGACAGGATATTTTTTAGAGAAGTCTCTTTCAATCAGACACAGACAGATATTCAAATACAGATGTCAGAATCTAACACAGCTTCCAATATGTGGTGGACTTGAGATATAAACATAAAAAAAATATCATGGAGGATTCCAGGCTTAAACTCTCCATCTAAGACAAAAAAAAATCGTTCATTATCTAGGAAAACAGAAACTAAACATTGCTGGCATACAGGAAAATCATGAGACAGAAAGATCAGGAATATTTAAGAAACCACAAATTAAGAAATAGTTTCACCTCATCTAATGATAAAAAGAAGAAAAAAAGGAGTTGTAATCTGTGCGAACAACAAATATCAAACCAAAGAAATATTTGAAGATTCAAAAGGTCTCTATATTGCTATTGAACTACAAATACAGAATTCAAAAATATTATTTGGGATTTATTCAAAATATAAAAATAAACAAGATTTCTTTAAGGATTACAGGACTAGATTATGAAGATATGATATGAATGGAGATTGAAAATTAGAATGAAGTAATAGATCCAACTATGGACCAAAGTTCTTCCTTAAATTCAAAGAATAAGAAGTCAGCTTATAAAACTTCCAAAAGCTTTTTTTTTTTAGACTTAATGGACAATCTAACTTTAGTTGTTATTTTGAGATAGAAATAAAGAAGCAACAGAGGTTTTACATTTTATTCAGACATGCATCAATCTTGGTCAATAATGATATGTTCTTGGCCTCAAAAACAATTCCAAATAGAATAGATAGCATGAAGATCTTGAATGAAACATTTTCAGACTGTTGTTACCCTGATTTCTGGAGGTCCCAGGAGGGACACATAAGTGCGCTCCAAATATTAATAAGTTGGGGGAATTAGCAAGGAGCACAAGCTAGCAATACGAGAGGCAGGGTAACGTAGCAAGATCTTTATGTTTACGGAGTCGGGCCGCGACAAGAACTAGGCAAGTTGTTCAATTAAAAGATTTTATTAAACTGTCCTTAATTAAGCAAACAACGACACATGCATTCATGCACTCATGCACTCATCCAAGAACTATAGAAGCAGAAAGTGAGGAAAATTGATAGGGGTTTTCAGAGGGTTTTCTGGGGTGATACTCCACCTGATCCTGCAGTCCAGTAAAAGAGAAGATAGAGATCGAGGCTTGGGTTCATGGTTTCCCAGCACGTGGAGGCTGAGGGGAGGCTCGTGGAACAGAGCAGCAGCAGTTCGGGATGCAAGGCATGAGCATTCCGACAAGGAGCTCAAACTTGGGGTTTTTATAGGGAAGATTGCACCTGGAGGCTAGCCCTCTCCCGAGGAGAACAATAGGGTTTTTAGTGGAGACAAAGCCTCCAAAAGGTCAAAATTAGAATTGACGCGATTTAGCCAGCATTGCCAATTGTTAGAACAGTATGCAGATGAGGAGCACTTAGAGTTTGTATACAGCAAGCAGTTCAGGGCTGAGAGCCCTTGCATTAGCTTAATGGTCGGCAGTGTCTGGAGGGCACTACCAGTGGTGCGGCAAATAGTTGTTTACTGGCCTAGACCTAGCATGCATAACTAAGGCCATGCATCCGTGCCTGCCTACACTGGCTTTTTGTGACCCTTTCAGACATGTGGAGTTCATCTTATGGAGTGCCACGTGGAAATATTAAACATAAATAATATGAGATTGTAGACCTCGGGCTTGGGCCAGATAACCACAGTAACACTATTATCCAATCTTATGAACAATTTACCATAGGAAACAGGAATAACTCAAAAATTAAATGATATAGTGCCCAAAAATGATAAAATAGTAGCTAAAGAAAAAGACAAGAATCCTAAAACACTACTGTATAGAGAACATGAATAAAAGCACACCTATAGAAGTTGTGTGGGATGAAGGCAGAGCAGTGATGTGGGCCTTATTCTCCACTCAAAAAGATATAAGAAAAAGAAGAGAAGAAAAAGAAAAGATGATTATGAAAGAGATAGACAAAATAGCGGATGTGTTAAAGTAACACCTGAAAAATGTATCATTACAAAATGAGACAAAAACCCTAAAAAAAAAAAGAGATCTATACAAATGACTGATGAAATAGAAGCAAAATTAAAATATACTAAAGCAATGGTATTTTGAGCATGCTAACAAAACAGGGAAATGATTTACATAAAAATTGAGGAAAGAAAAATCAGGCAATCTAATAAAGAAAATAAATAAAAATGAGGAAACAATCACTACACAGTATGAAATTAAGAAAGACTTTTATGGATACTATTCTAAATTATTCTAGGAAACAAGAAAAAAGAAGATTATTTATTATAAGATGATACAACCGTAGTTAGAAAGGAAAGAAATCCCAATAATTTCAGAAATATATTAAAAAACTGAATCAAAAAGTCCCAATGACTGAAATGACAGAAGCAATAAAGAAAATGAAAATTGGGAGAGCCCCAAATCGGGATGGTTTCTCAGCTCTTTATTATAAAATATTTGAGAAACATGGGGAATGGCAAATATTACACTTATCCCCAAAGAAGGAAAGGATTCATTTGAAGTGAAGAATTGTAGACCAATACCTTTATTAAATGTTGTTTACAAGATATTTGTAATGATTTTGGTGGAAAAGTTAAAAGAATCTTTAGAAGACTGGATCCGTGAAGATCAATGTGAATTCCTCTTGTGAAGACATTTAAAGATAATATTAGAATATTGTTAAATGCCACAGAATATTATGAAAAGCATAAAACAAACAAATAAAAGGTAATGATATTTTTGGATGCAGAGAAAGTGTTCGATAATGTTAATAGGATATTCATGCTGGAATTTCATACATTCATACTGGAATTTTTAAACAATATTTTTATATAAATTTTATATAATAATTTTTATATTATAAATATAAACTATGTGCATTCACAGATGATTTAGTAATTCTATTTGAAGACCCTAAAAGAAGTTTGAAAAAATTAAAGGAAATTTTACAGGAATTTGGAGAGTTAGCTAGATTTAAGGTTAATAAGGAAAAAAAGTCATGAACACAAAAAATATTAACAAAGATAAACAATTGGAATTGATTAAAGATACACAATTTGAACTATAAAAGGAAATAAAATACCTTGGAATAACAAAAACAAAGAAAAACTCAGATTTCCTCTGAAAGACCCTCTGAAGATGCCAGCTACAGATGCAGGTGAAACATCAGGAGAAAATACTAATAGAACATGGCCTCAAAGCCCAGAAAACCAACAACCACCTATGGATTCCGACCGTGAAAGCCTTCAACTTTACATCAAACTCAGATTTATTTGAAAATAAAAATTAGTATGTAATAGAATACAAAAATCCTCAAAAAGATCCCCCAAAATGGCCTATGGTAAACCTCTCACTCTTGGGAAGAACTGCAATGATTAAAATGAATGTCTTACCCATAATGATATTCTTATTTCAGAATCTCCTAACTATCAAAAATGAGGAACCAATTTAACATTGGTGCTTATCAAAATTTATTTGGCAGGATAAGAAACCCAGAATAAAATGGAAAGTACTTCAAGACACCAGAAAAAGAAAAGGATTAGGATTACCGAATCCAAAACTTTACAGTCTTCGCTGTGACATTTCTTGGATACTAGGTTGGATCAAATTAAAGAATAAGAGATTACTACAATAGAAGGGGTGGATTTGCATTATCAATGGTATGCCTATCTCTGGTATAACAAATCTGAAATTAATAAAAAATTCAACAACCATATTATAAGAGAATCCCTGTTAGGTATTTGGATGAGATATAAGAAGGGACTTTACCAGAAAATTCCTTTATGTTTATCACCACATGAGGCCTTTCACAAGCTCGATAATCTATATTCTGATAACTGACATATAAAATCTTGCTGAATAAAAAACGAGAGGAATACAGAATGAAGTTGACTGAAGAACTGAACTTAAAAGGTTATCATGTCACTGACTAATTTACAGACAACTGATTGAATCAATTCAAAATTGACTTAAGGACAGGAGGAATAGAAGAGAAAGATAATGAATTTGACTCCCTAATCTTGCAAAAGAAAGGTTGTATAAGAACAAAGATACACAGATTAATAATAAAGGCAGAAATGAAAGAGGAATTAATAAAAGAGAACATGAATAAATGGGCTCAGAACACTGGACACATAATACGGTAATACAAAAAAGTAGAATTAAAAAAATTGAAATTTACAAGAGTTTCTAACTTAATAGAAAATGATTAAAAATGTTTTACAAATGGCATTTAATATCTATTAAGTTATCAAAAATAAAAAAGCAAAGAAACATGTTGGAAATGTGGAAGAAAATAGGAACTTTTTATCATATGTGGTAGCAATGTTTTAGAGCTAAGACATTCTGGAAAATGATCCATATATCAATAACAAGAACATTAAATTTTGAATTTCCATTGTCCCCAAAATTTTATCTGTTGAACATGTTGGAGAATTTAAATGTTAAGAATCAAAAGGAACATGCCAGTGTTCTGATGTATATGATAATGGCAGCCAGACTGTTGTAAGAGCAAAAATGGAAGAATAATGAGATAGCATCAGAAGAAGAATGGATATGTAGATTTTTTGATATGTATCAAATAGACAAATTAGCTATGTTATTAAATAACCAAACCTTAAAACAAGTGAAGGGAGATTCGGAAGCACTCACACAATTATGGGAAATGAAATGGGGAAATTTAGCAAGAATTGACTTAGAGGATTAAGAGGATTAAAAGTTATGAAGAACAAGTTGTATTGGGAAATAAGGAACACAAGTATAACTAATAGAGATTTATAATATGCATATATAGGTGTCTATATAGATATACATATGGATATATGTAAAATTAGTATTGGCATTGGAATAATGGTATGAATGGAAGAGAAGTTGATGTGGAATTAATGCATAATGGAAGTAAAGTATTTTTTTAAAATTATTTTTTAAAAAAGAACACCAATTCTCAACTGCTCTGCTCAGGTCTTGCAGACTCAAGGCTGTGGTCTCTCTGATTGAATAAATCCCTCTGTAATGTGTTTTTCTCTCTTTTCTTGCTGCCTTCCACTTTACCGAGTAATATTGTCTTTTCTAGTGCATCATGTCATCTCATGATACGTCCAAAGTATGACAGCCTGAGTTTTATTGTCTTTACTTCAAGTGAAAGTTCAGTCTTGATTATTGGATTTGCTTGATATAATGAAAAAATCCAAGTGATTGTTGATATATATGTATATATATATTGATATATATGTATATATATATTTATATATATATAAAAATTATTTTAGAGCTGCTTTGAAATAGTTTTAAAAATCATATGTCCATATGGTATGAGCACAGTTTGGAGTGTCCACTTGAAGAAACAGCCTGATTGCTGGGGTTCCACAATGAAGGTGCTGCTACATAGAAAGCCCTGTCACAAGTACACACCTGCATGGCATGTGGATGTGGGTGAAAGGATCCACAACAGTCTCATATGTCAAAGGCAGTTTATGATTGAATGCCTGTTAAATGCAGGGATTTGGCTATACAATCTGCCCTCCACATTTGTGGGTTTCAGCTTTGTGGATTTGATTATTCATGGATTATTTGCTGTCACCTCTGCTGCCTCTCTATGCCACTCTTAATAGGGACTGCAAGCCTCATGAGATTGAACGGGTGAGGCTTGTAAATTCCTATTAAGAATGGTGTGAGGCAGCAGTAGAAGTGGCAGTAATCCCCACCAGCCACCCACTTCTGCCTTGTTAAGGAACCCTGATGCCTCAAAGGAATCCATGGTGGGTTGAATATGGTGATCATACTTTTTTGTATGTTAAGCAATGGTTTGGGGAAGCCTAGAGTTATTCGTGTTTTTTCCGCTTCCATGAGGGTCCTGTGCCCCTAATCCTAGTGAATGTGGAGGGATGACTGTATTTTTTTGCCACATATATTAACCTATGGTTCAATTTTGCTAGCTGAAGCAAAGAAAAAGATGACAGACTTCCATTCTTCTCCATACCTGAGGCAATAGATCAATTTAGTGGGCTTAGAAGTTGCCAGATGGCATACACAGAGGTGAACATCTGGAGAGCTTAAGAGGTTGGTTCCATTGTCTTCTACTATCTGCCATGGAAGGCAGTCACTTCATTATTCCTAATGGTAGGGCTGGTCCTCAAACTGTTGGAATCATTGTCAGGAATGTAGATATCACTAGTTTCAGTGGATTGGCTTGGCTTGGCTTGGCTTGCAGCACAGGCTCTCTCTCCCGTATTACTGGTCTAAGGAAAAGCTGCTTGATTTGTTACTGGGATCAGGTCTCACTTTTGTCCCAAGGGCAGAGAGGCTTCAAGCAGTCTGTATGTTTCTGGTCAAATGATTCCAGTTTGGTTTAAGCGTGCCTATATAGGATAGTCCTCCTGCAGTTTTAGCAGCATTAATGTATTCTATGTCTTGTTCTGTTGTTGTCAAGCCTGCGAACGTACATCACATATTGACAGCATTGGAATAAACTAGGAATGGAATACATATGGTTTTTGAGATGTTGCTGAACTGCAGCTACTGTTATTTCTTACCATTAGATCTGCTGACTAGGGGTCTTGGAAGCTGCACTCTAAGAGCATCTAAGTGGCTATGTGATACATAGCCCAGATATGTATGGTGGATGAAAGGCACCATTTACAAGCATAAGAAACTTTTTGTACAGCTAAGGGGAGAAGGTAGAGAGGAAGGAAAAGCATGAATAGAGATACAAAGGAGGGTAAAACTAATCACAAAAGCAAAAATGCTTATCACGTCAAGAATCATGAAAAAAAGTTGTTTTGCAATGCCATGAAGATGTCAGAGAATGAATGTAAGATTCAGGCTTACCATTGCAACTGCATCAAACCCTGAAAGTACCTATGTCCAACTGACATAAGGTTTACACTTAACATGTCTGGAGACCTGTTTATAGTCACTTTTTTTTTTTTTTTTACTTCAGTCAGCAATTTCTATTGTGGACCAGCAAGCTGTTGTCATCTCAGACTTATGCCCTAAATACTCTTAATTTTATATTGTTCAAAATCGAACTCAATATCTAGATTCTGCAGGTGGTAGCTGCTTTTAAAGGGAGCTAAACCAATCTCCACACTGTAATATATGGCTGAACGTTGAGGGACTGAAATTTAGATCTGAATTCAGCAGCCCCATCTGTTGTTGCAAGCTGCATTAATACTTGGAAGCAATTTTTGCAAGAAGCCAGGAATCAAATGTATATTTTTAGGTCTCATGTTATAAACTGTATATGTAATAAACAGGTGGGCCTCTAATAGGACTGTCTTTGTGCCTCCCCACTCCCACTTCCAGGTTTGCAAAAAAAAAATAAAAAAAATTGACAGGCTTGGCTGGGATTTCTTTGATGCAGCTTTAAAAGTGGCATGTTGTTTAAATGCACATTAGTGCAGCCGCACGCAATGGTAAAACTCATTTGGTTTGGAGAGTTCCCCCACCTTTTTCTTTCCTTGTCGCTGATGGTGCAGAACCTGCTCCTGCTCTTCTTTCTTATTTAATCTGGCCCAGCAATGAAACAGACTACTGGGGCAAGCTTGGCAGTTGAAGGATCCAGATGCTAAGCTCCAGGATTAATTTCTCTAGCAGTGGCATTTGGGAATCTTCTTCTCTCTCCTGACTTGGCTGGCAGAGTGGATTAACCCCTGGCTCTCCAAGAATACTCATTTTTGTATGTCAAATTAGGAGTTCAACTACATAGGCAAGTAAAGACAGCCAGACAGATTTTGTAAATGGGAAAACTTGTGTTTAACTTCATTGCTTTTAATTTTTCCAGTCCTGAGAGGTCAGCCTCAAAGGAACCCATGCTTCTGCAGTGTGAGGCATTTCTTTTTTGGCACCAGTTGCACAGTGTGACATCATAAGTTTGAGGGCAGCAGAGCAAGGCAGCAGGAGGAAAAACTGAGATTGGTTTTAAATATTACTCTTTTTATTTTGAGTTATCTTTTGAACTGGAAAAAGTAAGAATACAAATGTGTGCATGTATGTACAGCATTTTTACATGTGTATTTATTGAAAATCTCAGACTGAGAAAGAAATACCTATAGGATTTTTTCCTACCCTAAAAATGTTATAGGGTGACCATACTACTATAAATTCTTTTCCCACCATTTTGGCAAGTTCCTCCCCTCTCACAATAGGAACATCTTACTGGTGACTTTTTAACATCTCAAATTGTACTCTAAGCTATCTTGCTTGTGTGTATATTTGTGCATGTATTATTATTCTTTTATTCATTCATTTATTTTAAATATTTATATGTTACACTTTATTATCAAATCGTGTATCAGTATACCACATTAATTAAAATAATAATGGACATACAACAAAAACAAAGCAGAAAAACAGAACATCAACAAGCTGGGTATCTTAATGAACATATATTTGGACGAATAGTTCAGTTTTTAGCAGGTACTGAAATGCCACCAGGTTTGTTGCCTTGTATTGAAGAGAGGAGGAAATTCTGGACGAGGGTACTAAAGCAGAAAAGACCCTGTTGCCAGTTGCTGCTCAACATATCTTTCTGGGTGCTGAAATGACCAGGTGATTTTGATCTGGATATTTCAGTGGACAGGCAAATAACCCTAAGAAAAGCATTCATTTAGGTTCTCTGGTCCCAAGTTGTTTTACAGTCTCATGTGTTATAAGTTAAACCTGGCCCAGTAACATATTGGCATCTGATACAGTTGTTTTTCCAAAAGATGCAATTTTCTTGTGGTAGGCTGCTTGATTCAGTTAATGTAACTGCTGAGGTCTGCATTAGAAGCAATTGCTAGACCACTCTCAAAGGAGGCCGCACACAGAATGTGTTACACTAATTGTTTGTTGAGGACATCAGTATGTGGATCACTGTGGCCAGACTATCCATATTCATGGATGACCATGGCTAGGGTGTCAGTGGAGGCTGGTGAAAAGGACTCCTAATTCCTGAGATCTCCTGGGCTTCCAGTGACAAAAGATTTCAGAAGTACATCCAGACTATGAACCTGACCCTTCAGAGGCAGTGAAGTCCCATCTAGAACAGGCTGTCTGCCTAATTTCCAGATTCAGGAACTTCTGACCCACGGAGAAATATAGCTGTTTATCATTGACATACAAATGACATCATGCCTCCAAACCCAATAATTACTGACCAATAGCTTAGATGTTGAACAGTATTTGGGATAACGTGGTAACCTGAGGTACCCCAAGGTACAATAAAGTGCAGGCACCCAGGAACCAACATCAGCACATCTCTAAAATCAATCTTGAAAGATGGAACAGAGCCATGACAATACAATGCCTCCCATATCAGAGGAGTCACCAAGGAAAATCAATAGGATTGCATTCCCTTTTCTTGCTCCTGAAAAACACAATTCATTAGAATGCCAGGCAATTAGATTGGAATATGTTTATATATGCTACTTCCTCCAAGAGTATCTGTTACCCTGATTTCTGGGGTCCCGTGAGGGACACCTAAGTGTGCTCCAAATTATACAAGTTGGGAAAATTAGCAAAGAGCACAAGCTAGCAAAATGAGAGGCAGGGCAATAGAGTGAGATCTTTCCCAATGTCTACGGGATCAGGCCGAGTCAAGGAGCAAACAGAAGTGAAATATAATTGTTGTTTTTATTAAAATACAATCAAACAAGTGTATGCAATACACTCACACAGATAACTATAGAAATAAAAGTTGGAGTTGGATAGAGGGATTTTTAGAGGAGGTTACTGAGGGGAAGGCTTGCCAAGCAAAGTGGCAGCAAGGCAGGATGGAAGTCGGGAGTGATCCAAGGAAGCTGTCAAAGCTAGGGGTTCTTATAGGGGAAAATGTGGCCATAGGCTGGTCTGTACTTGGGAAAAACAATGAGTTTCGGGTTGGAGACAAAGCCTCCTAAAGGTCAGAATTTTACATGATTGGGTTAAGTCCGAATTGTCAATAGAGTAGCCAGTAGGCAAACGCAGAGTGCTTGACAGATGAGTATTCGGCTAATAAAGCTGCCTGCTTGGGGCAGGGAGTTCTTTGTAAGTAGTGTGCATACATAATGTGGTACTTGCCTTTGAGGTCTCCTGAAGCGGTGGGTCAGCTATTTCTGGCCTGCCTGTATTTGTGTGGAATATTACAGCGATTAGCGGCCGTGCCTGTATGTGAGCTTATTTGGGGGCCCCACAAGCATGTGGAGAACAGAAGGGAACAGTAGGCTAAATTAGTGATATCAAAATGATATCTAATATCCCACAAGTCTGGGCTAGAAACTGCAGTAACATATCTGAAGCTCAGCTGCCATGACCATCTCAAGTACTACTTTCTGACATTGATTAGAACATACATCAATAATGGATACACCATACCTCTTTGAGGATGGCAGACAGCTGTCATGTATGCAAAGAGGCTCGTACGTATAGCAGCTAGGATTCGATAATGCCTTCTGGTAAAATTGTGGCAGAAATGAGATTGAAATTAAAATGCTTGCTTGCTGCTTAACCCCTGAACTCTGGGTTTCAACCTGGTAATCCTAGTCCTATATTGTTCTTGCTATTTGCTGTCAGCTTGGCTTTGACTTATGGTGGTCTTATGAATGAAAAACCTCTAAGAATCACAGTCAGCAATAACCCAGCTCAGCAATTATGGTCTCAGGACTGCAGCTTCCTTTATGGAATTAATCCATCTGTAATGTGGTCTTCCTCTTTCTCCAGCATTATTGTCTTTTACAGTGAGTCATGACGTTTTATGAATTTCCCAAAGTACAATACTCTTGGTTTAGTCATTTTGGCATTTGGTAAGGCTTTAGGCTCACATATGCTCTAGAACCCCTTTATTTGTCTTTTACCCTGTATCTTCTGTTACCTTTCCAGGAATTTAGATGTGAGAAAACTGGTTCTAGGGGTGGTCAGAGATGAAAGCTTAAAGTGTTTCACTCCTTACTCTGAACTCCTAGCATACTTGCTTGAATGTTAATAAGCTTCTTTTATATCCATCATCTCCAGTATGTATTAATGCTTCCTACAAGTGATTTCCTCTGGAGGCTGTTATAACCTCATGGAAGGAACCTATTTATCGTTAAGAGCTGGCAAAGAGTGTACACTGTATGTCAGTGGATTAAGACCTCTTTCTAGAAATAAGGGATGAATAAGGAAAAAATATTTCACCAGATGAAACATGCTGAAGACACTTTCCTGGGGGAATTATCAAGCCCATTTGTACAACTGAGTGAAATATTGTTGCAACATGTATTAAAAAGACATAAGTAATTTTGTAGTGAATTATAGAATCATGAGTTTTCCCTTTAAGAGAGGAGTGGCGAAAACAGCCTGGGCAATGGGGAAGCATAGTAGCAGTTGCTACTTCAACATCATGAGAGCCTGTTTTCTCACCCATGTGAGGTTGACTAATATATATCATTTAGGGAAAACACAGGTTAAAGAATAACTGGTTGTTAGGTGACATGATGCCAGTTACTTTTTTTTTTTTTTTGGTGGGGGGGCTTTCTTTCACTGAGGCATGGGATTGTCTATCATGCTATATGCAACAATCTGTTTTGAGGGAGGGCAGTACAGGCTGTATGACATACATAATTCTGTTCTCAACCAAAAAATAATGGCTTAGGGAAGGAGTCTAGAACAAATGAATCTTCCTGTGTTGCCAGCATTTGCTTCCAGCATTTGCTCAATGGTATAACCAGTGAATATGTGTGGCATGAGGATACCACAATTGCATCTTCATATCAAATTGCTTTCCTTATAACATGTAATATTGTTTCTCTTATGCTATTATGGATTTCTTTGTCCCTGCCAACAGCCACAAATGATGTGAAATTCTGGGTAAGGACTAGGAATGGAAATAATATTTGACAATAAAAAATAAAATAAAATAGTTAAGTAAAATAAAGTAAAAAAAAATAAAACAAAGACGTGTCAAAACTGAATTTGACTGGGTACTGGGAAACTCTCATAAGGAGAATGATGGACTGATGAGACTCTTCACAGTTCAGCACTATTCTGTGCAAAATTTGCATGAGGTATTTTTGTGCATTTAAAAAGCATTTACTTAATGGAAGCAGTTTCTGTACAGAATTTTTTTTTCCTCAGCAGGAAATGATATAGTTGTGCAATTATTCTGCACAAAATTCTGCACAAAATTCTCACAAATTTCTGCCTTGCAAGTTTGAACAGAAAAACAGAAAAAAATGTGTGGGAAATAACAAATCAGTTATCTGTGTAGAAAATGCTGTTTTTGTGTAAAAATGTCATGTGGGACTTTTGCACAGAATAAGTCTCAAACTGTGAATATTTCATTTATTTATTTACAGTCCTAGGCTATACTTTACACTAAACTATGTAAATAAAAATACACACTGATATGACTAAAATGTGTAAAATATTCAAAAGCTACACTGTTTTGAAATACTTTATTTCAAAAAATTCTAAAATTCTAAAATTATTTGAAAATGAAATTAGCAACGAATGATATCCCTAGTAAGGATGCATGATGTAGTATTGTCATTGCGATTAGCTCAATGAAGTGGCAGAGATCTTCTATATCATTTGGGATATTTTTTGCAGCACTCACTGAATCCTTGCCCAGAAATACTGTCCCCCGGCCCAGTCAAATTCAGTTTAAAGACCTCCCAATCTGTTTTGCGAGACTGTTAGCAAAAATGTTCCGGCCGACAGTTGTGAGGTGCAGGCCATCCCTTGCCAGAAGACCATCTTCATGGAAATGGAGGCCATGATTCAAAAACCCAAATCCCTCCTGGTCGTACCATCTTCGGAGCCAGTTGTTCATCTCCACTATTCTTCTTTTTCTTCGTGGGCCATATCCTTCCACAGGGAGGAGAGATGAAATGACAATCTGCTCACAAAGGTCCTTCTCCTTCACTGTTTTTTTCCCCCCACTGGCAGACAAAACCTTCTTGTTTAAGCAGGCTTTTCATTACCAAGTTTTTGCAGCAAGTCTTCTTATATGGGCATGTTTGTGTGGTAATCTGGTTTGAATTTTTGTGTTTTTAAATGATTTTATGTTGTTCAATGCAGGATATTTAATATTTTATTGCTATGTTTTAACACAAAATTGTTTTATTGTTTAAAATCTGTTTTATTTTAATTGTGTTAATCATATTATTTCCTATTTCCTGGGTGGTCAGAGGCTTTCTATACTCTTTTATTGTTATCAGGATTAGATACAGGCACATAAACAGAGTTAAACCTTGGTACAGGTATGTTGTTTGAGGTAGCAAAATTCTGTGCTGCTGCAGTCAAAATCCACAAATAAAAGGTTAAATTAAGTTTATGATTCTGCCATCTTCTCCACCAATATATGTTTTTATTGTCCCATTTTATATTTTATAATTGATATTTTATAAATGATATTTCATATATTTATGGTTTATATTTATATTTTTACTTACATATTGTATTCAAACTTGTAACTTACACTTTTCTTTTTATGTAATATGGCTGAATAATGTGTAATCTACCTATGTTTGTTGTTGTTATTATTATTATTATTACTAGTATTAGTATTGTTATTGTTATCATCTTTGGATATGGCCAGCAGCCACAATAAGCTGTATCGTATCGTATCGTATTATTATATTTTTAGCCAGATTTGTTTTACTGTTTGAGAGGCACCTTGGGATTCTCAGCAGGAGAAAGGTGGCATAAAAATGCAACAAATACATTTTTAAAAAATAAACAAATAATAAGATAGAGGAAGATGTGGATGAAGGACTGAGTGCATGAGAAAGAGGACCTGAAAGAGAGAAGCATAGGGTTGATGGTAGAGAAATCATGGAAGAAAAGGAAGCAGGTGTTTTGAAGGAATGGTGTCAATTTGGGCAAGTGGGAAGAAGGGGAAGGAAAGTACCAATTCAAGGTGTTTGGCAGAGGGCATTTTGGAAACCCATCAAGAAGGTCAACACAGAGGAGAGAAAAAATAAGATGTTTGGATCATATTCTGTGTTCAAAGTGAACAGTGATCAAACAAAACTGCTGACTAAAAGCATAACTTCTGAGAAAGAAAATGAATTAACTTCTCGTTCTAAATCTAAAGTGGAAGAAAGGGGGTTAAATATCTAAGAGTTACAGTTGCAAAGAATAATAGTCTACTGTTTCAAATTATCTATGAAAAAGTCAGGAAAGAAATTAAAAGAGAGTTTAAAAAAGCACCTTTTTTGGCAACAAATGTTTTGCCAAGCACCCTATCGCCCCTGCACAGTTGTAGCTCTATTATTCCATTTTAACTACCATGGCAACATTGCATAGAATCATGGGATTTGCAGTTTAGGGAGAAACATTTAGAATTCTCAGCCAGAGAGGTCCAGTGCCTCACCAAGCTTCAAACCCCAAAATTCCACAGAATGATGTTATAGCAGTTAAGGTGAAATAATAGTTTTATAACAGTCTAGTGTGATAGGGCCCCAAGACTTTTATTCTACTTCCAGATTATCCCCATCATAAGAAACAGAATACCCTTTGTACAATAACAGAAAGAAATCTGATTTCTATGGCAGGCATGAAGACACAAAATAAACCTCAACATATGCGTGATGCTAAAGAAAGGTATCCTCTGGGAATACCTAATATTAAATTGCATTACGAAGCCTGTTGCTTTGTATGGTTGAAGGAATGGATAATGTCTAGAGATGAGAGACTCTTGGAAATTGAAGGTCAGGATTAAGATTTGGGTGGCACTTTGTAACTTTGGAACAGTAAAGTTAAGGTTCATGCTGAATTTAAAAATTATTGCATCAGAAAGGTGTTTTTTTTTAATGAGTGTGGCATAAATATAAGCAAAAACTTTTTTCCTAAGATAATATTGGCCATATCACTCCAGGAAGCTTTTTTCAGGAAAGGAATGATTAAAAATTGGATAGTGATGTGTTATGATGACCTCTTGTGTTTTGAACAAAATAACTGAGGGTTTAAATAAAATGAGATGCTTCTTAAGGAAGGCAAAGATCTTAACTAGTTTGACTATTACAACTTAAAGACTGATGTAACAACGATAGAAAGATCTTACAACAGAGACCAGAAAATATTTTCTATTTAGAGTTGTGTAAAGACAATGACCATGCATTTTTTTAAAATAGTAAATATGGACTATTTCTTCATTATATGGTAACAGCTGCAAGAATACTGTTTGCTCAAACCTGAAAATGGAATAAAGTGATGGAAGAACGGATTGTTAAGATTGCTGAGTCATTCCAATGACCAAATTGATGTGGGTGCTAAAGGATAAACCAATTGAAGATTCCTTGAAACTATTTGTGGACTTTTTGAGCAATAAGAAACCTAACAATGCAATAATTTGTGAATGTGGTTATTAACAATTCTAGCAAGATTGTTTAATTGAAGCTGTAATGGTAGAATAATTTCTTCCCCTATCTTTTCTCTTCCATTACAGTTTCATATGGTGATGTGGTCTAAAGTGGGGGTGTTGGAGCCCAAAAGGGGCTATGCATTTCATCATAGTCATTTTATGGGAGAAATGTTCCTATACAAAATGAGAGGAGAATACCACTTAGCAATGCCATTTTCAGAATCATATGTACTGTATTTGCCAGCATATGATACACTTTTTCCCCCTAAAAAAGGCCTTCTGAAAATGGGATTCATCTTATACGCTGGTGTGTCTTATACACTGGTGAATACGGGTAACTCCCTGCCAAGGCAAAATGTGTAGGAAAGGTGAGGAGGGTGAAAGGAGCACTAGCTAATGCTTCTTTAATCCTTCCTTCCTGTTGTTTAGCCTAAGTGGGGAGAACTAGCACTCTTTTTGCTCCCTGCCTTTCCTATACATTTTGCCTCTGTGGGGAGTTGTCCCTCCCCAGGCAAAACAGAAGTGAGGGGGCTGGGGGAAACCCTACTGAGGCAAAACTGAAGATCTTTGTGTGACTTTTCCTTTCACTTCCCCTCCCTTTCCTATGCATTTTGTCTCAGCTAGGTACTAATTTTTTCCCCCTAAAAAATACAATCTGAAACTAGGGTGCATCTTATATGTTGGTGCATCTAATACACCAGCAAATATGATAACCTTAACTTCTTAGCTTACCACTGTTACTGCAGTCCAGGTCTACTCGGAGATAGCACTTGATATCATTTTGATATTGAAACCATTCGGCTTTCCTCTGCCATCCCACTCCACATGTTTGCGAGACCTCCGGACAAGCATGTAAACAGGCATGGCCGATAATTGTTGGACATTCCATTCTCCACATAGGAAGGCCGTACAGAGCCGGTTTGTCACTTCAGGGACCTCTCCGGCAAACACCCTTTTGCTTATGCGCGATACTAACAAAGGCTCCCTGCCCCGAGCAGGTAGCCTTACAAAGCTGTACTAAGCGTTCCGCATTTGCATACTGGCTACACTATTGTTAAATCGGTGCTAAGCCAATCATTCTAAACTCTGACCTTTCCAAAGCTTTGTCCTATTTCTAAATCACATTGTTTTCACCAAGTAAGGTATGGCCTGCAGTCACAATTCACCCTATAAAAGCCCCCAATTCCAAGACCTTCCTTGGATTGCTCTCGAGTTCCAGACCGCCTTGCTGCCACTTTGTTCGGCGAGCTCCCCTCAGTGAACCGCGCTGAGCTTCTTCCCTGCACCACAACGAACTCTATCTTCATATCTCTCCAGGACTACGAGACAGGTGTCGTATCACCCATTTCCCTCTGAAAATCCCTATTTCCAATTCTTTAGTTAACTGTGTGCCTGTGTTGTCTTTAATGTTTGTCTGTGTTTAATAAAACATTGTTTTTGCTATTCTAAACCATCTGACTGCTTGACTGACCTGACCCCGTAGACGCTGGGTTGCAAGATCCTGCTAAGTTACCCTGCCTCTCGCTAGCTTTTAGTGAGTGCTCCAGCTAATTTTCCCCAGGTCGTCGTTATTTGGTTATTTGGGCGCCCCTCCTGGGACCCCCAGAGATCAGGGTAACACCACTGCCTTCCTGTAAACCTCAGAGAGTGTGGCTTGCCCAATGTCACACAGTCGGTTTTCCTGGTGGAACAGGAATTAAAACTCCAGTTGCCTGAAGTCCTCCTCCGATACTCAAACCACTACACAACACCAGCCTTCACAAACAACTTTCCTCTTGTAGAATAACTATTTATTGCATTTCATTTTCTCAGCATAATCAAATTGGTGTGTAAGCAGCAATCTTTTCAAAAAAGTAAACTGTTTTTTTAAAGTCCCCACCTCATGTTTTAAAACAGCAGAAGTGCCTAGTGGAAAGATTCCTTAATCTTAAAGAAGACATGAGCTGTAGACTTCTTGATTCATAGTTGATCCCTAATTGTGGAACTGCAGTCATACTCTGACTTGCTTTTAGACTGGAACAGGGATAAATAGGTGGCTGACTATACCTATAAATCTATGCTGTATGGAATCTGTTACAGGCTGTTTGAATATTAAAGATGGAAGTCTGTTATTGCTTGCTGTATGGTGCCATGTTAGACAAAAACAGCAAAGATACCACTACACTATGAAAATAACAGACTTCAGAGGGTAAAAAATATCTTTCTCTAAGCTCCTGTTATTTTGTACCAGATGAATCTCAGACTTTTGTGTCCCATCTGCCTGTTTTGTCTTAGATATGAAAACATCATATTAATTCTGACTATCACATTAATTATGTTTGTTTAGGTTACTGAATGAATCTCCCTGTGCAGGTGGCATGATTTCCAGTGCAGTGAACTATAATAAACATGGCAAGGCAGACAATTTATTTGTAATTTACTCAGAAACTTGAATTTGGTTCTTAGAGAGAGAAAAAAAATGCAGATCTTTTGCTCATTAAAGACATTATTTCTGTTCTAGTCATTTTTCTTTTCTAGTGCTTCTTATTTGCTCAGAGAAGAAAAATGGCCAGTACGTAATTGGTTTCTGTTGAATTTTTATACCCCCACCATTTGCTAACACCTGTTGCCTTATCTATATCCAGTTTTAAGACTGCAGAATATGCTTTAGCTTGGAGCAGTATTTGTGCAATGCAAAAGGAATTGAAGTCCTTTACACTCATTAGGTCTAGTTCTTGCAGAGGTGTTAAACAGGATAAATACTGCAGGATGCTGTTACAAGAGCTGTTAGAGGGCAGTGTATACTCGAAAATTTCCTCCCCTTGAAGGACTATGAAGTTCATGTTGGGTTGAAAGATGAAGAACCATAAGAAAGAAGAATGAATAGGAGCCATGAAGTTAATCATCAACACTTACCATTTGGTGTACTTTCGCACTACACAATTGTAGAACAATGCCCCCAGTTTATCACCCATGACTGCAGCATGTGAGTTATTGGTGTTCGAAGTTTGGAGGCACTGGAACCCTCAGGCAGAGAATCAGTGGCATGGCTTGGAGTGTGTGAAGGGTGGGTGGGAGGGGGTGGGGCCACGGTGCGAGGGGCATGGCCACTGTGTACAATGGCGTGGCTGCGGTGTGTGGGGCATGGCCAGGGTGCGCAGGGGTATGGCTTTGGGCTGGAACACTCCAGAAACATTGCTGCCCAGGCAGAATCGCCACTTCCGCCCCCACGTCCCTACATGACTGCTGAGAATTCTCAATACCTTAAAAAAAACAAATCCCAGATTTCCTTAGGATGTTTCCATGGTAGTGAAAGTGAAATCATAGCGCTGTAATTCTGCAGTGTACAGGGGCCTTCAGACATAAGATTGAGGAGACTTGACTATCTTCTCCACTGTAGTGATTTCATTGTGCTTATGGTTAAGCTATAACTTAAATAACCATGCACAGACTTTATTAACTTTTTGTTGACTTTTCTGGTAATGCCTTCCTTCTTTGTTGATGATGCAAAAGTGGCAACTCTAACCTGAGTGCTGAATTCTCCTTTAAAAAAACAAACAAACTATTTTGAGAAGAAGAATACTAGGTTGGGATGGGGTAGGTTCTAACCTCACTTCCTCCTGGTCCTACTTCTTCTATATGAGGAAAACAGTGTTACCATGCTATACATCCCCGATCATTGATACAGTATAAATATTGTTTAATAGGTATAAATCACATTCATTTATGACTGGAGAGCCATGCTGACAAAAGGACTGGCTGTACATGTGTAAAATCAGGTCAGAGGTGATTTCAGGCATGGCCAAGTCATGAGCCTACTGAAGATTTGTCAGCAAATTCAACTTAATGGGTTTAAGATGATTTTCTTAAATGCCCAAACCTAGAAGACAATAGCCACTGAAAATTCCACACAAAGTCAAAGTGATCAATGTCCTGTAACTTCCCCCACCACGTTTCCCCTTTTGTGTTTTCACCCCCTCAGACATTAAGGGGATATCACAACCTCCATCAACTTTTTGTCATCTAATGCTAAGACAATTAACCCATTCCAGGCCCCTTTCTCTGGTCTGCCAGACAGTAATTCATGCACTCCCATTCAAGGCAGTGTTACTCTGATTTCTAGGGTTCGGGGAGGGACACCTAAATGTGCTCACAATGGGGAAGGGAATTAGCAGAGCACAAGCTAGCAATATGAGAGGCAGGGCAACCTAGCAAGACCTTGAACCCAATGTCTATGGGGTCAGGTTGAGTCAAGGAGCAAACAGAAGTAAATAATAATTGTTTTTATTGATGTACAGCACAGTCAAACACGTGTATGCAACACACTCACACAGAGAAATATTGATCATAGAATCATAGAAATGTAGAGTTGGAAGAGACCACACAGACCATCCAGTCCAACCCCCTGCTATGCAGGAACACCCTCAAAGCACTCCCGACAGATGGCCATCAATCCTCTGCTTAAAAACCTCCAAGGAAGGAGACTCCACTACACTCTGAGGCAGCACATTCCACTGCCGGACAGCCCTGACTGTCAGGAAGTTCTTCCTGAGGTTCTGGTGGAATCTCCTTTCCTGCAGTTTGAATCCATTGCTCCTTGTACTGGTCTCTGGAGCAGCAGAAAACAAGCCCTCTCCCTCCTCTACGTGGCATCCCTTCAAATATTTAAACATGGCTATCATGTCCCCTCTTAGCCTTCTCTTCTGCAGACTAAACATACCCAGCTCTCTAAGTTTATCCTCATAGGGCATGGCTTCCAGGCCTCCCACCATTTTGGTTGCCCTCCTCTGGACTTGGCTCCAGCTTGTCAATATCCTTCTTGAATTGGGGTGCCCAGAACTGGACACCGTATTCAAGATGAAGTCTAACCAAAGCAGAGTAGAGTGGTACCAGTACCTCCCTCGATCTAGACACCATACTCCTATTGATGCAGCCGAGAATAGCATTGGCTTTCTTGGCTGCTGCATCACACTGCTGACTCATGTTCAGCTTGTGGTCTATGAAGACTCCTAGATCCCTTTCACATGTACTGCTATCCAGCCATGTGTCCCCCATCCTATATTTTTGTATTCCATTTTTTCTACCTAAGTGTAGGATCTTACACTTCTCTCTGTTGAATTTCATTTTGTTAGCCTCGGCCCAGCTCTCCAATCTATCCATGTCATTTTGAATTTTGATCCTGTCCTCTGGTGTATTAGCAATCCCTCCCAATTTGGTGTCATCTGCAAATTTGATGAGCATGCCCTCTATTCCTTCATCCAAGTCGTTGATAAAAATTCTGAACAGCACTGAGGCCAGGACAGAACCCTGTGGCACCCTGCTAGTCACTTCTCTCCAGGATGAAAAGCAGCCATTCGTGATCACCCTTTGGGTTTGGTCGGTCAACCAATTGCAAATCCAACTAACAGTAGCCCGGCCCAGCCCACATTTTACCAGCTTCTTTGCAAGAATGTCATGGGGAACTTTGTCAAAGGCCTTACTGAAATCGAGATATGCTACATTCCCTTCATCTATCAAGCTAGTAACTCTATCATAAAAAGAGATAAGATTAGTCTGGCATGACTTATTTTTGAGAAATCCATGTTGACTTCTCGTGATTACTGCGTTGCTTTCTAAATGATTAGAAACTGACTGCTTACTGATCTGCTCCGGGATCTTTCTGGGTACTGATGTCAGGCTGACTGGGCGATAATTATTTGGGTCCTCTTTTTTTTCCCTTTTTTTTTTTGAAATAAAGGTAGGAGTTGGATAGAGAGATTTCAAGAGGAGGTTTTGTATGAGAAATACTACACCTGTCCTGAAGCCTGGATAGTTTGAAGAGAAAGTCCGTAGAAGTGGAGATTCTCAGCACAAGGAGCTGAGGCAAAGGCCCACCGAATGAAGTGACAGCAAGGCAGGATGGAAGCCGAGTGATCCGAGGAAGCGCTCAAAGTCAGGGGTCTTATAGGGGAAAATGTGCCCATAAGCTAGTCCGTTCCCAGGGGTAACAATGAGTTTCGGGCTGGAGACAAAGCCTCCAAAAGGTCAGTATTTTATGTGATTGAGTTATGACAGCGTTGTCAATGGAGTAGCCAGTATGCAAATGTGGAGTGCTTGACAGTTGAGTATTCGGCTCGTCAAGCTGCCTGCTTGGGGCAGGGAGTCCTTTTTAAGTAGCGTGCATTCATAGTGGATCTTAAAGAGGGTACTTGCCTTGAGGTCTCCTAAAGCAGCATTCTGGCTATTACTGGCCTGCCTGGATTTGTTTTGAATGGTTCAGCTATTTGTGGCTGTGCCTGTGTGTGTGCTTGTCCGGGGGCCTCGCAAGCAGGAGGAATGGGTAAAGAAGGCCAAATTATTGATATCAAATGATGTCTGATATCCCACAAGTCTGGGCTAGAAACTACGGTAACAGCAGAAAAAGTTATTAAAGCCCCCACTCAGACCCTGACTCTTTGCTAGCACTGTGGGCATTGCACTGTACCCCAGACTCTTGTTTCTCCATGCAGCCCTCAAACTCTTGTGTTTGAGCCATGTCTCCTTGCTTCTCTGCTTCAGGAATGGTAATTGTCACCCACTTCATCCCAAAACTTCTCTGCTGTCCAATTTTTCCCTCCTTTGCTTCTGCCAGCCTTGTATGGTTCCTGAGACTACTTGTTTTCTTGTATGTGTTCATGATTTCTCCCGATAAAATATTCTTTTGCCTTTCAACTGGTGTTCTACAGTTAATACTGGTATGCACAGGTTAATAGTTTCTATGGCTACTCACTTCTAGTAGGCCTCCTTTGAGCTATAATTTCCCACCTTTCTCAAGGGACTGTGGCACTGCTGGAGGACCTAAAGGTCCCCCACCTTTTGAGGTAACAACAGATTTTATATAAATGTTTATATTCATTCATGTGAGCCTCTGAGGTAGAGCAGTTTAGGCTCTGGTTTTCCATCTCAGTAAAAACTAAGCCTCAGATTGTGGTATTTTATGGTTTATAACTGATTTCAGCCCAGGATAGAGATAAATGCCAGCTTGCTTATGTGAATTAAAAAAAACAAACAGTGTTTTTATATACACGTGCACGCGCGCATGTGTGTGTGTGTGTATAATCAATCTGTGGGTAGGTGGGCCTCACCAAGGTGATTTCTAGTTAAGTTTACTTTTATATTTATTGAGTTTGTTTTTGTAATTTGGTGATGTCAAGGTTTCTGGCCCCTTCACCTGGCAGATAAAATATTTTTGTAGACAAAAGTTCTGCTTAGTTCCTAAAAGCAACACAAATGCACTGATTGGTTTCTGTAACGCCAAAAAAAGAAAACTAACAATGGAAAATAACTCCTTCTTTCTTCAAAGAGAACATCAAAAGTACTGCATGCCTCACCTTTTTGACCTTGCTGCACACTTCTCAGCAAGGACACAGAGAAACTGAAACTTATGGACTCCCACACTGTATCTTTTCTCTGTAAACAGCTGCTGATTGAGTACTAGACTGACACTTAAGTATTTTTCAACGAAGACAATGGCTTTTTACTTTCACCTCTACTTACCTTTCCTCTCTCTCTTGTCCTTCCTTTCCCCCTGCATCTAAATAAAAAAAACAAACCAAACCAAACCAACAATGTGATTCTGTTAATGTCTACTTACCAGTAAATGCACTGAGGACAAAGAGACTTACACTCATATAAATCTTCATAGGATTGCGATCTAGGATAATTTGCTGCATGGAACAGGTACTTGTTTTTTTCATAAGGTGCTTTACAGGTAATAATGGTCAAATGAACATTCAGTCCCCAAGACTTCAGATTTAAAAGGTCCCATGGAAAAGTGATTCTTTTAGTTCCAAATGTTGAATAAAAATACATTTATCTCTCTTTATGTGTGTGTATGTATACAGAGGGAAGGATAGTGGGGGCATATAACTTTACTTTGCTCAGTAATGCATGCCACTGAGGTGGCTGACTCAGAGGTCCACCTGCAGTGCCAGTGCCTTCTTGAAATGGTGGGTAACCTTACAGGATATTTCCACCTATGTGTACCAGCACTAATGCAGGGACACCAGTTGGAGATTAAAATAGTGTTTTATTCTGGGGAAATTATAATCACATACCAGATTCAAGAAGTTCACAACCACATAAAGCTAACTGAAGAAAAAGAAGGAAAAAATTGATAGTGAGAAGTTGGTGAAGTGGGTGATATTTACCTATGTTGCAGAGAAGAGACAAAGCGATGCGGCTCAGACTAGGAGTCCAAGGGTAATACAAGAACAGAAATCTAAGCAGCAGAGTGATGGCAGAGCCAAGTTTAAATACTCTGTTTCTGCCTTGAGAGTGAAGGTATTAATGGCTCCGTGGCAAAGCAAACAATGGCATCCAGAATGGGCTACAGGCCTTAGCCTTAGGTGACAAAGCAATGATGGGAATCATGACAGCTTCTTAATGTCTGGGGAGGTGAGAAGACAAAGGAGAACTTCAGTGGGAAAAAGAAAGAAGTTAATGACAATCAGTTGCTTTATTGAGACAACTTTTTGCACTATTGTGTTGAAAGGTTGAGTCATTGAGGAGATTTTTGCAAACTCATCAGCACTGGAGCTTCTCGACAGATACAACCCGGCCATGCCTTAAGGTCCCATCTGACTTACTTTTGCATGTGTTCAGCAGTCTTCTTTGCCAGTATAGCTTTTCAGCCATAGCAGTGCATGATTTATATTTTATACCAATTAAATAATGTTCATTGCCAATCATATCATGGAGTGGGGTGGTAACACTCATTTGCATCAGAAGGTATTTTAGTTGACCAGATAATAAAACTACAGTGAATACACTTTCTATTTGTACCTTGTGAGTGTCAGAACTGAACTGGCATGTTTTTCTTTCTTGAAGGTAAGAGCACAGTGTAGCTGAAAGTCAGTTTTATTGAGTTAGATGAATTTCCTGTGCTGAGATGCCCAACAATGAAGTGCAAGGCATGTCTGATCTAGAAAATGCAGGGGAGTGACACAGATGTCAATATAAAATGTAATACCTTATAAAATGTTTTAACTTAAGCCAGGAGTCCATGTGAAGGACAGAAAAGCTGAGGAGCTGGGAGTTGGTCAGAATTGTGAAGAAGATTAATCTCTTCAAACAGAGAAGGGTGAAGAGTTTCTTTCTACTCTATATTACTTTGATGGGGATGGGGGAACATCCTGCCAAAGTCATGAAGCAGACAAGTCACATCATTCATCACTTTCCAGGTTCTTAGTTATGGAGGAAATGATGTAAGACCAATGCAAGGGAGCGTAACATAGAATTTTGTGAATACTTACCCACAGGAGAAATGATTGTAACTTATTAGGATTAAATACTTAATAAGTATTTAAAATGTATTGACTCTGAATTTTAGATGGCATTAGATTTTACAATCAATCTGTATGGCTCTAGATTATTCTAGCCTTCTACCATTGGCGTGGTGGTCACAGGTATAGAATGCAACATAACATAAAGGAAACTTAGTAGTTATTTCACCTAGCAGACATACATCCCCTATTGTATTTTAGTTACATAATGGAGATAGAAAGAGGCCAAGCAACAGCAACAAAATCCATCATCACCACTACAAAGCTCTTAGAGCCATGCATTGTATCTGGAACAATTTTGCTTTCTGATTGAATGAAGAGGGAAACTGTGGGTCTTTTGATGCTGTCAGATCAAACTAAAGCTGATGAAAATTGTAGTTCAACATCACTCAGAGAGCTGTATGCTTCCCATGCCTGTCTTGAAGTTGTATTCTGTGCCATTATTGTACTAATCTGGGCAATATAACTATTCTATTAGGTAACCAGTGTAGAGGTCTGTGCCATCATTGAGGGAGGTTTAGGTATTCAGCCTATGCCTGCTTGGAGAATGGAGAGCAAGAGAAGATCAGTATAGGTTTCTGCAGAAGTGGTCTCTCACTCTGGCAAATGCCAGGAGGGGGCAATGAGCAGGTTAGGTGTAAAACAGAGGGAAGAGGAGAGAAATGTATGTCAACTGCAAAAGATAACTCTGTGTGTGTGTGTATGTGTGTGTTTAGGGAAAATCAGGAACAAAAGTAGGAATTAGTAAAGTAGAGTCTGTGAATGGGTTTGAAAAAGAAAATAATAGTTGATCCCACAAGCAAGCTGATGTACAACTTGTGAGTCCCAACTGTCTAAAAGTCAGTCACTTTTATTTTATCTCAATTTACAGACATAAGCCACAAAACAAGGTCTGCCTTTGTAAACCTAACTTTATAACTAATTGGGAAAAAGGCCTACCTTGACCAGACATAGCAAATTGTCAGGGGTTAAAAGGCTACATTGGCCCTCCAGGTAATTTTGACAGGCATCATACTCTTTATTCCAAAAACATGTTTTGCCCAAAATGCTTCTAGTGCCTCCAGAAGGTTTGGGGGGAGGGGAGCCATGGATTTGCTACCCACCAATTTCTATTGAAAAAAGAACTCCCCTAGGCTTTGAAAGGGCCAGGGTAGCAAAACCATGGCCCCCCGAACTCCCTAGGGAACATTGGAAGGATTTGGGGCAAAAAATATACTATTGGATAAAAGCCCTCTCGTGGGCCTAAATTTAGTCCTGGGTGGGACTAAATGTGGCATAATTATCTCCAGTGTCCACACGTACTTTCCCCTCATTTGTTTTTTTTTTTAAATAATCATTATGGTAATAGTCATTTTCTCTTTTGAATGACTAACATCTTTAAATTAGAGGTACACTGTCACTGTACATTGAAGTTCCATTTATCCCTACTGGAAATAGAAACTATCCATGTATGTGTCTTCTCTGACACACTCTCTCTCTCTTTTCTCTTAAAAAGCAGCCACAACCTTGGTCATTACCATGTCTTGTAGCAATACATTCCAGAAGTTAATCAGACATTGCATGAAGTACTTCCTTTCTATTTATTGTGAACCAATTGCATTCAATTTAATTGGATGACCCATGTTCTTGTGTTCTGAAGGAGAAAGAAAAGTCTCATATCATTACTAATTTTATAAGCTTTTCTCATTTCACTTTATTTGTCTTTCTAAGCTAATTCCCATGAAGAAAGTTTTTCTTCACAAGAAAGCCACTCTAATGTATGTGATCATTTTACTTTTTTCCACTCTTTTACTTTTCTCCAGCGTTGTTATCCTTTTCAAGATGGGATATTCAGGCCATATCGTGGGGATACTCTATACTTCTGTGTATTTATAGGGACAGCATGATGCTATTTCTGTGTTGTTTTTTTAAGGCAATAGTTTTCATAACATTTTAGTTCCTTGAAGATGTTCATGTTTATGTAATTAACGTGCATGCATGTGGGAGAAACAGAATTATGGTAGAGGGATCCACCTTTGTATACATAGCTGTACAAGTGGAAAACTGTCTCAATATTATCTGGGTTTTGGAGGAAGAGCTTATGTATGAATCTATATGTTTGATTCATTGTGCGAGATGAAATGAACCAACTTCATTAAACTGGTAAGTAAAAAATACTCATGCATGGGATTTTGTATTTTCTGAAATTGGTACTAAGACATCCACAAGACATTCATAATTTGGTGTGGAGCATAGCAGCAGTTCCACTAGTAATAGTTTCCTTACCGCATGTCCACTAAAAACAAACAGTCAATAACTTACATCAAAACTAATAGGAAATTGTGTATTTTTTTACTGCACATGGCAGTAATATGAGTAGAAGCTCTAATATTCTCAGAAAAACTGTGAAAAATGGCATTCATTGTTAACTGCTCTACTTCAGGATCCAGCAATAAATAGAACTGTAAGCTATTATATAAAATTCAGCACTAAGTGATTTGTTGAAACACTGTTTTTGAACCCAGCATTCTTAAATGACATCTTGAAGAACAAGCAGAATATTCTTCTTGTAAAATATGGGACTAGCACCCTCACTGTAAAAGAAGGTTGTGAAAATGCTATTGTCTTCTCAATGGCTGCCATTCTTTCTGTCAAGAGATTCAGCTAAGCTGAGGGCACATCCCTTTATTTCCTTACTTACAGAAAATAATGATTCGTCACCTTCTGTATTTCTTAGTTTTAGTGACGCTTGTTCTTTAAGCATGTCATTCAGGGAGAAGCTGAACATATGCTTTCTCAGTCTTTATGACTGGGGTAAAACTATGGATGCCATTTAAGATGGACAGAAGAGCTGGTCTCCTTTCTTACACAGCTCCTTTATAGGAGCACCAGTATCTCAGGCCATCTCACTGGTTCTACCTGCTGCTTTGTATGCCTATGTATACAAGTTACAGAGATAGATCCTGTTCCCCCTCCTACTATTACAGGGAATAAGCTATTCATCTGCTGTGTGGTTCCTGTCTCCCAGTCATTAATAAATTTCCTTCAAATGTCATGGAACTGACTTCTCATAGGGATATTGACAGCAACAGAATGCTGGAGAAATAGTGGAAATGTTGGACTCTCTGATAGGTTTTGCCTAGCTAGCATAACCTGAGACTTTAGGTAGCCCACCTTTGTAATACTAGAAGTGGCAAGTTACGTTGATTTGGAAAAATCTCAGACAGAATCCAGTATCAGTTAGGAGGGGTAGAGTGCCACAGATGGCTATGATGGTCAAACTGAGAAACTGTGAGATAGGAAACTGATGTGGGAGAAGGAGAGAGAAAGGTGGAAGAAGCCTGAAAGAGGGCATAGTATACACTAGATGTGGAAAGCAGACTACTCAGAGGATGGTAAGTGGGTGGGTTGAAGAGTCCTGTAGGAGAAAGATGGAAAATAAGACAAAATGTGGAGAAAAAGGGAGACTGAAAGAAAAAAGAAAACCTCCATTCAGGATTAAATGGACCAAAGAATTGAGTTGCTACATGAAAATAAGGCAGGACTTTTGCACCACTATTAGTTGCATAGAAGATAGAATTATATGTTAAGCTCTACCTGTTGAAATTCTCTTTTCTACAACATCATTAAAGGTACAAGAGCTTTCTCCCATTTTAACATCTCTGTTATATAGAAGGGACTGTGTGCCAGGGGCAGAGGCAAAGAATAGAACTGGATGTTGCTTGGTTTTGCAAGCTACAAAGCCAAGCAACCCAAGACTGTGGGTGTAATAATAGAGTTGATTTTCACCAAATGATTTAACCATGCCGGTTGACTCTTTGGTTGAAGAACTTTATTGCTTCCAAACAGCTAGAAGTAAAATTTCTACCTCCAGGCTTATTGGAGTCTTTTCCACCTCTAAGGAGTTTTCTCTTCTCACACTTCTCTTTGCTGTTCCAGCTCTTTATCGTCTCCAGGATAGTAATTAGTGTTGTCATTATGCTAGCTCAGTGTGCACTTGAAGGCTAGTGGAGATGGGTTCATCAAAAGCATTAGCTGCATTCAACCCTCCCCAAGCCAAGAAGGTCACCAGCACTTCCATTCTCTGCAGCAGCTCATAATGCAAAGAAATCTGGTGTTTATTCTTAAACCCTGACCTTTTGTATAGTAGTAGGTAAAACAGCTGCCAAGTCACTGAGCTGACATAACAGATATAATCTCTTGCATTCTAATTCTCTCACCTTCTCAAAATCCCAGAGGAAGTTTGTAGAATTTTAAAGTATTTTTTAATTCTTATTTTTATTTGCAAATTGTAGCTACCAATGTTTATTACAAGCGACTTCACATTTATGTTTGTAGAAGCAAAAGCCACTGCTTTCTTTCCTTCGTCAGTCAATCAGTTTGTCCCCTTTTTATCAGTATAGGAAGTTCTTGGTCTGACCCAAATAGACCCAAATAGTGAGTGTATACTCTGTGATAGACTAAAATCCAGTCCAGTGGGACACCTCCTTTCAAGCATTGCAGTTGTTTTGGATGGTTTTCTTATATTTCCTCCCTTTGTTGTATTTCCTATTCCTCTGGGTAAGAAAAAGACCTTTACACTGAAATGTATGCCACTGGAGACTATAATCAGATACTTACTTAACTAAAAGCAATTCTCATTGAACCTAGTGGCTGCTATCTTTGAGTGCACATGGATAACACAGCAGTGTGAAAGTCTCACTGTAACAATCCCTTTGGCTTCTAAGATTTTGTTAGTTCTCTCCCCCTTCCCCCATGCTTAAAGATATCTTTGTAACAATAAAGGCTAGGAACTTGTTACCCTGATTTCTGGGGGTCCTGGGAGGGACTCCTAAGTGCGCTCCAAATATTAATAAGTTGGGGGAATTAGCAAGGAGCACAAGCTAGCAAGGTAACATAGCAAGATCTTTAACCCTATGTTTACGGGGTCGGGCTGCAACAAGAACTAGGCAAGTTGTTCAATTAAAAGATTTTATTAAACTCTCCTTAATTAAGCAAATAGCGACACATGCACTCAGGCACTCATCCAAGAACTATGGAAGCAGAAAGTGAGGAAAATTGATAGGGGTTTTCAGAGGGTTTTCTGGGGTGATACTCCACCTGATCCTGCAGTCTGGAATAGAGTTCAATGCTGGGGATCGTAGTAGCTCAGCACGTGGAGGCTGAGGGGAGGCTCACTGAACAGAGCGGCAGCAGTTTGGGATGTAAGGCACAAGCGTTCTGACAAGGAGCTCAGACTTGGGGTTTTTATAGGGAAGATTGTACCTGAAGGCTAGCCCTCTCCTGAGAAGAACAATAAGGGTTTGAATGGAGTCAAAGCTTCTGAAAGGTCAAAATCAGAATTGATGAGATTTGGCCAGCATTGCCAATTGTTAGAGAAGTATGTAGATGAGGAACCCTTAGCGTTTGTATAGAGCAAGCAGTTCAGGGTTGAGAGCCCTTGCATTTGCTTAATGATTGGCTGTGTCTGGAGGGCACTACCAGCTGTGCAGCAAATGGTTGTTTACTGGCCTAGACCTAGCGTGCATAATTAAGGTCATGTGGCCGTGCCTGCCTACACAGGCTTTTTGTGACCCTTTCAGACACGTGGAGTTCATCTTATGGAGTGCCACGTGGAAATATTAAACATAAATAATATGAAATTTTAGACCTCAGGCTTGGGCCAGATAGCCACAGTAACAATCTGTTTAAAATAAATAAATAAAGCAAATAAAGAAAATGAGGATCTCAGAAATCTGAAATCATTGCAAGATACTACCCCCACTATTTTTCCCAATGGAATTTCAGCATGTATGGTGCCTGGTACTGGGGAACCATCTTGTATTCCCCTTTGGGCACTTTAGCACATCTCTGGAGTTACATGGCATTTTTGAGCAAATGTACTGCTGCCTGTATTGATCCCTTTGACTTCCCTGCTTTTCCTCATGGGGCAGTGGAGGCAGTGCAGGAAGCCCATAGTTACTACATTGCTTTAAAGGCTCTAATATGGCATGTGTACACAAACCTTGTAGATTTTGATTTGCTTCACTAGCTATAATCTCTTACAATCATTTTCTTACAAGTGGTTTCCTGTGCAAGGTATACATGGTGTTCCATTTGCACCCCCAAGTTCAAGCTTCTAGAATGATTAAGGGAGTGTTGATTTGTGACTTATACCTTGTGTCATATAACAATTAGTGCTAGACTGGGATTGAACATCCTATGAATATCTTCGGATTATCTTGGACCAGTCAGTTCCTCTCTCAACCTCACCTACCTCACCATAAGCCTGGTGTTGTGACAATAAAAAGCATGATGTATTGAGCTTCCTGGAAGGCAGTGTATATGTGTTTCAGCCTATCTGAAATACTCTCCCCTAAATGAACCTGTCAGAGTTTTAAGATTTTCAGAGGAGGGCTGTTTCATGGTCCCACCACCATTTAAGGTCCCACCATCATTCAGGAGAGAACCTTCTTTGTGGCTGCTCCCACACTGTTGAATTTCCTTTAAGGACCAGCTCCTTTTGTCAGCAGGCAAAGACCTTTCTGTTCAAATAGACTGATAATGAGTAACTGCTTGCCTTTCTATGGGCTGTGTGTACTCTCTTTTAACTTTATTATGTTTTTGATTTTGTGTGTGCACATTATTGTTTTAATATGATGATTTTTAAATTGTGTTGTCATTATTAATGTTAGGATTTAGCTGATCTTGTTTTAGCTTTGTGAGTTGCTTTGAGTTCCATATTGGGGAAAAGGCGGCATATAAATGGAAGGAAGGAAGGAATGAAACTGATAATTTAAATTAGACCAGAGAATGGATGTTTGTCATCACTACCCCACCCCAAACCTTCATCAGTCCACAACTAGAAACAGTCAGGAGCTGCAGATTGTTCAGTTGCTCCCCCCACCCCCACAGCTAACTGATAAAGATGTAAATATTGACTTATGGAAAGAAAAAGAAAAGAGAGAGAAAGATCTCCCATTCCAAAATGCTGTTCTTTTGGTCTTGCAGTGGTGAAAAAACTCAGCACAGCTGATAGTTTTTTTTTTTTCTGAACAGGTGTCTCAAATTGTATTCCTTATGGTCCTACATCCTCACCTTGCTTCCTAAGCAGTTACCATAGGGAGAATTCTCCATTGTATGGAATCTTCAAAGAGTAGTACACCATCATCATCAGTACACCATCAACATCAGTGTCTAAAGCTGGGAACTGGTCACTCTCGATGCATCCTCTGAGTTATCATTAAGTCACACCTTTCTTTTTAAACAACTCTAATTTTATTAATCCAATTATTAATTTTTCAGTTCATCATTCAGTTGCTTTTGGCCCTTTTCTCACGGGGTTTTTAAATCTTCCCAGTTCGACCTTGATCTGGTGCCTTTTTCACGTTAGAGAGCATGTGGTCGCATTAAACTTTTCGGTTTCTCACCCCAATCCGAGCGGGGGAGCCACCAATCAGCATTTCCGCGCACTTTTCAAAGACCGGATAAAATGTGGTCTTTTCCTCCAATCCGCGCTCGACGTTTCGTGAGAAAGCGGCGGTGCGTCCTGATTCGTGCGGGCGATCAAGAGAGGGAGGGATCAAGGCGTGGCCAGCAGAACCCACAGGACCGCCCCCAGCACGAGCGGACGGCGCCATTTTCCAAACCCGCTGAAGCGGCTGCAAGGAGGAAGCAAAGGGACGGGGAACAGCGGCGAAAAAAGGAAGGTTGGTTTTTCCCTTAACTATCCTTTATCCGTGCGGCATCGTGAATTGCGGGTTTCCGGGGGCTGTGTCTCCCGAAGGTGCCCTGGGATGGGGCTTGGGCTGCCCTGCCCTGTAGACAACACTCGCAGAGTGCTTTACTTCTCCATGCTTGGAGGATAATTGGCAATTTGGAATTTAAAAAAATCCTGCCCTCCTCAGAAATTTAAGGAGTGGGGCATGTGGACCATAAGGGAAAATAGCCTGGGGGCTTACAGCTAGCAATCCAGCCACACTTTGCCCCTCACCCTTACTAATAAACTATCTCGTGCTTCCTAAAGAATAAGGGAGGCAGGATGTTTTAAGGGAGCTTTGAAACCTGGGCTCGGCAACTGGGCAGTGAAAGGGTTGGCTTAAGCTAAATGGGAAAACCTTCTGATGGAGTCAGGGGGCAAGGGGTGGAAACCATGTGATCCTTCTCCCTCTGCTCCTCTGAGGTATCAAAAAAAGTCAGGAAAGAAACCAGGTTTTATTTAATAAAAAGGAGCTTCAAAACTTTTTTCCTGTTTATTGGGGCCTACCTGTGGATGCATAAACGTCTTTTTTTTCTCTGTGGACTATTTGGCGCCCGCAGAGAAAAATGGCCCTTGGAAATCTTCTGTTTTAAACCAGATTCTCGGGCTGGGGGTGTAGGGGGTAGTGGCTTCTGTTTGTCCCCTGACAGTAGTTATTTTTCTAGCGACCGACATGAATAGAGTCACGCCCCATGAGGGCCTGCTTTTTTATTTGTCTGAACCCCCCACCCGTGCCACATGCAGAGGGGGATGATCTTCCGGCCAGGGCAGGAGACTCAGTAGTTTTCCATGCTTCTTTAGCTGTGTAGGACATGGCAGAGATCCATAGGGCAATGGAACGCACATCATTGTTTGGGGGAGGCAAGCACCGCTGTTTGTTTCGTACTGTTTGGTTTGTTGATAAATACTAACGCCCCTCCTTGTCTCCACAGGTCCGGGAATCCACGGGGAGTGCGCATTCCCACTGCAAATCTTTCCACGCAGTGTGGATCCAAACTGAAAACTCCACACTGACACTACCGCCCTTCCCACCACTTCGCCAAACATGCAAAACAGTTTGTCTTGCTGGCAAATTTCCCAGCGGTTCGTGACTGAAACAGTGCCATGTCACAGACGCCACGCTGACCTAACAGCTTTGCAGGGGAGGGATACATGCAAGGAGCCACACACCAACTTGAAAGAATAAACGTTTAATAAATGTTTTCTTTTCCAAAAAATATATATTTACATAAGTACATATTTACATAAAAAAAAAAGTGCTGTACAGGGTGGGTGTGCGTTTGGGAAAGGGGTGGGGGTTTTAACATTGTTATTAGAGCTTTCTAGTCCTGGGCACAGGGGCGTTCCTCCTCTGGCTCCTCCACATCCGTCCCTGGCTGCTCTGGTTGAGGGATGTTCTCTTGGTCTGCTACCCAAAACAGTGGTGAAATTTGATTAGGCATGTGCGCATCCACAACGGCCTTTTTGAAGGAGAAAACTTTACTGTGTCGTTTATTAATTGTTGGGGCGATAGGGGAGAAATGAAAAATGCAGCCAAGTGCCACTTAAAAAGAGGTTTTCCTACCTTCCATCCCTGCCATGCCCTGCATGTCCACGGGGGGTTGGTGGCCAGGCGCATGGCGTCTTCTGCCTATGGAAATGCAACAGTACATTAGCGTGGGTTATCCTCAGGCAGGGTGCATCCCCCTTTGCGGGGGACACACGACAACCACTCTTCTGGGGTTCCCATAGCCACACAGGCGCTGTGTGTTGCGCTTACTCACGTCTGCCACCGGCTATCCAGCTGGGGCTCCCGCCGCCCTCCACAGGCTGCGCATTACCTCGAAAAAGGGAGGCCTTGCGTGGGGGGGCGGGTGGCCGTTGTAGGAGCGCAGGGTGGCGTAGAACTGTCCGTGTAACCCGCGGAAACGGATCCGGACCTCCTCCACACTCCTCTCGTGGCCATGTCGCGTAAGGCAGTGGGCAACGGTGTGGAGGTGCTCATCATCGTCTCCCCTTGGTTGGGGGTGCATCATTTCCGTCACACCACCTTACCATGGCCAACATCTCCCTGGTCTCGAATTCCGACCACTCCCGAGGCCCCTCCTCAACCGGTCCGGCCGCCATTGCTGCTGCCCTCGTCCACCTCCACTATCAAACCACGCGGCTGCAGTATCAGTGATTGTCCACTAGGGGTTGGTTTGGCGCCGCCATTTCCCGCGCGCCAGGAGGACGCGTGCGCGAAACGCGACGAGAGGAAGTAAAACAGAGGGAGGAGCCATTTTTCGGTTGAGCGGACGTGTAGTAGGGGGAAGGAGGTTTGCAAAAGGAAAAAAAAACCCAAAATAAAAAGGTAACATGCAAAGCGGGGAGCACACGCAGGCGAGTGACTGCAGCGTGGAGGAGGAAGGGTTTCCTTTGAGGCGACAGCCCATAAGGGCAAGAGGCTTGGCCTGGCGCCATACGGAGATAAAAAATCTCCTGGACATTTGGGGTGAACGTAGGTTCCAGAGGGACCTCCAGGCTACCTACAGAAATATAGAAATATTCGAGGACATTGCGAGGGAAATGATTAGAAGGGGACATAGGCGGACCGCTGAGGAGTGCAGGACGAAAACTAAAAGACTGCGTGCAGCCTACCGTGAGGCTGTGGCGGCAAATAAACGGACGGGCGCAGCCAGGGTGGAATGTCCCTACTTTGATGAACTATCCAGGATTTTGGGGGGACGCGAGTGCCGAACCTCCAAGAGTCATAGAGAGCTTGCAGGTCGCCATGGGGCCCGAGCAACCAGCGAATGAGAACGTGGCATCAGAAGGTACGTAGGGCAGCGAGTCGAGGTATTTTCCCATCCCCTATATGAATGTTTTGCGCCCCTAAATTCCATTTCTCATTTTTCAGGGCTGGACGAACAGATGAGCCAGGAACTGTTTGAACACACATCATATGATGGGGAATCGTCAGGTGAGGCTGCATGGGTTTACAATACATTACATTTGGATTTAGTCTACAATAACCCTTCGCGGATTCAGGGCCACTCAGGAAAACGGCCATAAACAAATTACAGGTGGATGAGGGCCAGAGAGCAGGCATCTGATGCGAGCAGGGTGCATCACGTGCATGGCCACAAAGGCCAACCACTCGTGCTGCTCCTTTTGAATACTTCTTCTTTTGCAGCAAAAGGGGTGGCATCTCTACTTTCCAGGGACCTTTTCACTCTCTAGGGTCCATCAGGGCCATTTACATTACCGTGATCCCTTCTTTCCCAGCAGGAGTGAGGAAATTCCAAAAGGAGCAACTTCATGGGACTTAAGTGACAACGTCTTGTCCCAGGCCAACCCCTTATAGCCTCCTGCTGCAAGGTCTAACTATTTCGTTTTACCTCCAAGCAGGGATCAAGGACAGCCGCCCCACACCTATGCAGGTTGAAACTCCTGCACCGGGGAGTTCTAGCACCATGGCTACTGGTGAGTTAAGGTGTCCTGCAGCCGAAATATTGCTGCAGGGAGTTTATATTGCATCGGGATAACCGTGGTATGATTTGTCACCACAGGTTTGGAGATTCAGAGCATGGCATTACGCGGCGGCCTTGATATGCCCATTGTACTTTTCGAGCCTTCATGACCGGGACAACCTCAGCATGCTGTTATCTTCACAGTTAAAGTTTCTGTGCAACCGTTAGGGCAATGCCCGGAAAATAGCATTTTCCGTTCTGCCTGTTGTTGGACTGCCATTTAACGTTTCTTGGCAACCTTCCTGTTGGAGGCTGAAACCTTACATGAAGCAAGGTACATGACTGTGATAAGTGTTTGGTGTGGTTTCTATCTTTCTACAGTTTTATGAGTACCTTGATTTTAAAAAAAGTCTGTCTAATCGCCACTTGGTCATACATGTTGTGTCCTAGCTCCGAATGATGCACATGTCCGCACCATGTAGATTGACTTCTCAATCTTATTCTGAACAGATGACTGCCTCAGCACTAGCCTGGACAGGGAGAGCGAGATGCCCATGGCGAGAATGTCCCCCCTGTCACGCCTGAGGATGAGCAGGAACAGAACCGCAGCGGGGGGGCCGAGACAAGGCGTTTGCCTACGCAAGAGCAACCTTGGACTTTATGCGCGAGCAGGAGGAAAGGAACTTGCAACAGATGGCCATGGATCGCGAGCAGGCGTCTCGAGATAGCGACAGGGCAGAGAATGCGCGGCAGGAGATAATATCAATTCTAAGGGTATGCGCCAATGCCATGTCCAATATTTCAGATGCGGTTACGGGCGTGGGCGGGACAAGCCAATCACCGCCTGGCTCTTCGCAGTCCCGACAGCTAACTTTTGGGGAGCACAGCGCAAACGTAGCCGGGAGCAGCACAGAGGCGGCTCCCAGCCAGGAGCAGGAGGGAGGGAAGGGCAAGGCGGCAAGGGCCAGGAAGCCAAGGCAAATTTATAGCCCCTGAGCATGTCGTGGGCCTTGGTGCATGAAAGAAAATCGAGGCCTAGCTTTTCCTTCCCAAGCAGGGCAACGATGTATTTTTTTTTTTGATGAGAAATGTTCATAACGGACCGTTTCTCCCTAAAGATATTTTTTTATCCGCATTTTTCACAACTGTCAAATAAAACCTATTACCATTTTCTACAAACAGACTCAATATTTATTTGTTATTACATTTTTGGTTGCATGGCCATCGAATAACATTAGAGGTCAAAACAGTCAAGGTACAACTTGAAGGAAGACCTACTCCTTGCTGTGTGGGGAGAGACACTCCAAAAAAAAGGGGAGGAACCAGTGACAGCTAATCGCAGTCGCCCGCAATCATATTGGCGATAGCGTCCCTCATCAGTTCCCCTTCATGGATCCTCCTTGAAGAGTCATGAGGATGGGAATCCCTGTCGGTGCGTGTCAGAGTCAAGGGGACTGGTTTCTGTATCACGGGGTGGAGAAGGTGTCCTTTGCTCTCACAAATGTTGTGTAGCACCACACAAGCAGACACCACGGGGAGATAGTTCTTTTCCGAGATGGTCAAAGGGGCCGAGAGACACCCCCATCTGGCCTTCAGCCTGCCAAATGCACGCTCCACAACATTCCTACAGTGGTTGAACACCCTGTTGTAGGTTATCTTCTTGGGGGTGAGATGTCCGCCGTAAGGCTTCATTAGCCATCTCGAAAGTGGGTATGCAGCATCCCCCAGAATAACTGGGCCTATGGTGACACCGTCTATGGTAATGGTCGCGTTCCCGGGTACAAACTTTCCAGCCTCCATGGCATGCCAGAGTGATGAGTGCCTGAAAACGAAGGCGTCGTGCGTTCTGCCAGTGTAGCCCAGCACGATGTCCACAAACCTCCCCGAATGATCCACTGTTCCCTGTAGGAGAATGGAAAATGCGCTCTTCCTGTTCACAAATTCTTCCCCGCGCCCCTTGGGTGGTCTCACTTTGATGTGCGTTCCATCCACAGCTCCAACGCACTGAGGGAAACCCATCTGGCGGAAACCATCCATAATCTGTGGATGTAGAGGGCAGGGAAACAAGTAGTCAGTTTTTAGCTGGTTTGAGATAAAAAGGTTTGTGGTGGCGCACGCGCACACACCCAATGGCACCTGCTTGGCCTTCCAGTATCTTGGAGCACAGGCCACAAATCCATTGCTTGGCCCACACATTAAAATGGGCACCAAATCCAAAGAACTTGCACGCTTCCCATGGGATAACAAAGTAACGCTGTGGGAAAACAAGAGGCAAGCCTCGCAGAGTGTACCAGGTGGCCTTCAGCAGTAGTGTCATGCTGTTGGAGGGGGCAAAGTGCCCTGCTACCTCCTGCTCAGCCCCAGGGGCCATGATGGCCGAGATGGCATATACTGTGTTTTGCTGAAAGGGATACCCTGTGGTCATTCTGGCAAACCCGGAATGAAACCCCTCCCACGCAGCCGCACACACTGACCAGCAGTAAACTGCTCTGCAGGCTTAAGGTTAGGGGACCTGCTGCTCCAGGGGCCCTGCTGGTTGAGATCCCCAAGATATGGATTTAAAGCAAAGGGACACACAGCGGGCATCCAAACAAACCCCGCAGCACTTTCTTCTGGGTGGCAATTTGCCTAGCAACTCTACAGTCTTGGCGCCAGATCACTGCAAAACGCAACCTCTTTTCCCAGAGAAATCAAAACCCCCTCCTCCTCCCATTAAAACCCACTGGGTTTGGGAATCAACGTACCTACCCTCCGGTAGTCCCCCAAGCACACAGTGGACGCAAGGAGTTCATGCTCGATTGCAAGGCACACCTCGATCACGATGACAGACACCGTTGACACTCCCAGGCCAAAAGTGTTCGCTGTCTTTCGGTATATCAGGGGCGATGTAAGCCACCACACAGTGATGGCCACCCTCTCCTCTACTGAAATCGCTTGCCTCATCCCTGTGGTTCTTCTTTCAAGGTAGGGACGCAGGTGCCCCGCGATTTCAAAGAGGGTGGCTTTCGTCATCCTGAAGTGGTACAACCACTGGTAGTCGTCCCATTTCTCCAGCACCTCCTCGCTCCACCACGCCCGCCGCATCCGCTCCTGAACCCACCACCTTTTGGGGCGCGGGACTTCATACAAGAGAGGTGCAAGAATTGTGTAATACAACCTCGAGCGTCTCACGGCAGCGCGACGGTTCCTTGCGAGCCTGCGCCTACTCGCACCATCTTCGGGCCAGCAATGTTCAAGCGCTCCTAACAAGGCTGAAATGGCAGTCATTAACGGGGCTAGGACCCCAGCTATTTCCCTCAACTGCTCGTTCGCCATACACCAAACTGCAAAAAGCGAGCGAGCAGGAAAAGTTTGAAAAAGTTTCCGTGGCGGTTCAGCAGGCGCGGGGGAGGGCGAGGGGATGGATGACGGGTGGTAGTGAGGGAACGCGCATGCGTATTGGCGTCATTGATGACGCCCCAAATTTTTCTTTTGAAAAAAGGGCACAGCCAATCAAACGCTAGGTAGGGCGGGGAAAGGACAACGTAGGGAGGGGCTATGGCGATCCTGTGTGAATGCGATAATGCTCGCCTAGCCTCTTGCCGATCGAGCCATGAGAAACGACTAAAAGTTTGGTACGTTTTAGTGGGGATTAGGGAAAAGCCTGCCTGGATCGCGGTGGGAAGATTTCAGCGCCCCGTGAGAAAAGGGCCTTTGTCAACTGCACTGGAAAGAGATAAGGGAGGAATATTTTTAGGGAGAAAATTAATTAATTAATTAATTAATTAAATAACCAACCAAGTTGTGTTTCCCTGTAAAGTATGAAACAACTCCAATCAGTTTCCCAGTGGCAGGAATAGATAGTGATAAGATTACTCTTGGCACTTCCTACCAAAGTGGCAATTAGGCCATGTGATGATACCACAATGAAAGCTATTTTTTATAAAATGCTTTTACTTACAATATATAATTTTCTGGAAAACTATTGCCATTGACTTCATAGAGTAGGGAAAAAATAGTATAAATGAATTCCCCTAAAATCTAAGTGACCATAAGGTAAAGCAAGGATGGGGGAGGCAGAAATAAAGAATATAAGATAAAACACTTGGTCCCCATAAAGGAGTAGTAAGAAATCTTAAAGATTGGTCCTGTTTCTTGAGTGTTGAAAAATTCTGACAAGAAGAATACTGGACTGACAAGAATTGCTATAGTTCAGAACTTATTCTGCACAAAATTCATCTTTCCCCAACCTAGGGAACAGCATTTTCTGTTCAGAACAAAACAATCATGAGTTTTGCACAGAATAAGTCACAAACTGAATAGTCTTTGAACATTATTTTAAGATTTCCTTCTGGCAAGTAGAATTTTGCTAACATTACTTTCTGCTTCCCTTGAAAAGAAAATTGTCCAAAAATTACATCCCTACCTTTTAATAACTGTGTTCCCTGAAATCTGAAATATTTTTTTGGCTTTGCTTTTATTAATGGTGGGGTAATCACATAATCTTGTTTCCTAACTATTTTTTTTTTTAAAAAACTACCTTCTGCTAATGTGTGTGTGTGTGTGTGTGCACGCACGCACTTATTTTTGTGTGTGTCTTCAAGTCACCTGTTGACTTATGGTGACCCCATGAATTTCTGGGGTAAGGAATACTCAGTGGTGTTTTGTCAGTTCCTTCCTCTGAAACACAGCCTATAGCACCTTGTATCGATCAGTATTCAGCTATCCAAGTACTAACCAGAGCCGACTCTGCTTGGCTTCCAAGATAAGAGTGCCAATACCTCCTATAAAGGGAGCATTGCAGGAATGAATGCCAAAGAAAAGAAAATGTACATTTAGAAATAGGTTGCTACCAATTTCTCAACATTGCTACAGGGCAAGGTAGAACTTGGATATAAAATATTCATGAACATTAACTAATACAAGGCAGGTCAGTCAATTCTCCCCCGCCCCCCGAAAGCTCCAACCACAACAGTTTGAAAAACAAGAGATCTCAAAGGACAGGTTTTTTTTAGCATGAATGCATTGATTCATCTACAGAGAACTTTATGAAATGCACCCAATATTATTAACAGAAAAATTACTTTTTTATATATTTTACCCCAAACAAGGCCACCTCTGTGACATGATTACTCTGTGCTCATCCTAAACCTTTAGAAAAGCTGTTTTCTTCATTTTTTAAAAGCAGAGCAGATTCTCTACCTGATCAAACAAATTTCTGTTCTTTTATTTCATTTTTCATAACATGCTCATCAACCATGGTGTATGAACACCTTTTCTAGAATTAAATCAGAAGAAGGTGACTTTCCGTTAACAAAGTCACTTATTCATATCATCTCCCCTAGAGTGATCTTTTCTTTTACGTGTTTACATTTTTGAATTACTAATAGAGTTTTAGTTTGTGTGAAGAAAAGCATGTTTGAAAGTTAGACTTCTGGATTAAAGAGTCAATGATCTTAGACTGGGATGTAAATGTTTTAATCAGGTGTTATTGTTGTTGTTTTCTTCTTGGAATGAATCCTGCAAAACCTTCATAATCTTCATCTTCAGATTCCTTGGAGTATCCCTGATGTGAGCTTTATTCTTGAAATAAAAGCAATTTGTAATATCAGAATTGCAAAGGACAATTTTTGAGTGTGTAGTCTTAGTGCCAGAGAGCCAGCGTGGTGAAATAGTTTGCATGCTGAACTACAACTTTGGACACCAGGGTTTGAATACCCACTTAGCCAGAGAAGTCCACTGGGTGGCCTTGGACAAGTCACATTCTCACAGCTTCAGAGGAAGACAAAGACAAACCCTCTTAACAAATCTTTCCAAGAAAATCCCATTACAGGTTTAATTAGGATTGCTGTCACGTTGGAAGTTACTTCAAGGCACACATACACACACAAATCTTAGTGCAACAGGAACTGGCAGTTTCTGTATCTGTGGGGTGGTGAACAGGCTTCAAGTTTTACTCCAAAATGTAAAGAAGCTGTCCTTTCCAAAACAAGTCCAACACCTTAGATAGTTCCTTTAAAGTTAATATTAAAACACAGAATGGATTCACTGCCCTCAGTCATGGAAGCCACATGGAATTAGTGAGAGGGACAAAAGAAGATGAAAATGAAAGAAAACTCATAATTCAATGGAAGTACCCAAGCTAAGTGAACTGGTAGACTCATTTTGCAGCACCATCATATGCCTGTAAGGTTTCTTACTATTTATTCTGCCCCAGATATTCTTCTTTGTTATCTTTTCCCCAGAGCTGCCCCAAAACATTTTGCTTTCTGAGGCAGAGTAGTAAAACCTACCCTTTAACCAGTCAGAGTACACAGTATACAAGGCTAACCAAGTTGTTTTGATGTGAGTAATTTCACCTGCATGGATATGCATACACAGACTCTCTTTCTGTGACAATTTCCATCTGGTAAGTGGAGGGATGATTAGGTGATGGGACTATAATGAAAAGACTTGTTAGCATTAGTCATCTTGCATACATGGTGGATGGGGTTCTGTGAATGCCCATTGTACTACCATAGAATTTGGGCAAACTACTGTGTGAGCCCTCAAAAACTTGAAAAAACAAAAACCTGTAAGATGAGGAACTACTAAAATTATGTGATTATTACTGCATGAAGTAAAAGAGAGGGACACACCTTTTTGCTTTGTGTCTGGCCTCCACACTATGGGTCTAGAGTCTGACATGGGCCATGACCATGTAAGGGAAGGAGATGAGAGACTTAAATAACAAGAAGTAAGAGGTGGTTCAAACAGCAGCATTTGCTAATGCCAGTGAAACCACCTCAGACAAAGAGAACTGGTAGAGAGAAGAGGGTATCAGCTGAGGAAGTTGGATTAGTGACCAGGAAAAAGTTGAAAGGCATGTTTATGGGCATTCTTTGGTTGAAGTCGTCCTTCAGAACTGGACAAACTAAAGCCTTGAAAAGGTTTAGTTACAGTTACCTTTTAACTTATCCTTCTTCAAAATTTAATTTGCTTTCCTAACTAAATGACCATGAAATCAGTCACACAGGGACAAGGGTGTGAGGGGGGCAGTGCTCCCTGGGCAGCGTGTTTTTGGGCACTGCCACTCCTTGCCTGCCTCCCTGGACACCAAGTGCTGTAGCTCCTCCCTGTGCCCTGTAGCTATGCCCATGCACACTGTAGCTCCCCATGCATGCCATACCCACACTCATGCACACCATAGCCCTGCCCACACATGCTGTAGCCCCCCCACGTCTCTGCCCCCCCACTCATGTCAAGCTACATCACTGCATAAAATATTTGAGACATGGAGTTAGCAAAGGCACTTTTCACCTGAAGTCAGACTTATAGATGCCAACTTTACTCTGTAAATGGGATGATATTAGCACCCAGGTGCCTGCTATTTCATTTCCTTTTTTAAAAAAGTTAATTTTTCATTTATTGTTAGACAGACAGTACATAAAATTATTTTGATTTCTGATTCTATGCTTTGGCCTTCAGCCCCTTGACAACAGTTTGCTCATAAGGAATGCCCATTTGATTCTTCCATGAACACACTTAGCACACATGGAACAACCATAGGCTCTGCTAACATACTTCATTGTTTTGGACAGTCTTGTAAGAACGTTGGGGTGAACAGCTCAGATGCCGCAAAGTCTTCCTGGGCATACACCACACACAGACTTTGATGCCTTGTCTACATTCTTGGTATAGAGGAAAACAATCCTGTTACCTGGCGTTCAGAACAGCTTCATCTTGTTAGAGGCTGTGTTGTAGGAGATCCTAAGATGGTATGTCAGATGCTGAGCCTTTTTCATTTCCCCAGCAAGCTCTGGTGAGAGAAAGACAGACAACTATTATCAGTGATATGACAGGTAAACTGGGAACTGCTTTAAATAGCACAAAGGCCTTAAAAATAACAGATACTTTTATCTACAATCCCTTTATGCCATTACTTTGGAAAAGACTAAAGAGAAATCTATATGTGTCTGCAAGGGGCTGTTTTTCTGCCCCATGGTCAGTGGCTTGGAGAGGTGCTACAAAGTTCCATCGTGTCCTTGATGTTTTTTTAACAGATTCCTGAAGTGAGCCATCAGTATGAGTGGTAAAGTTACTAATCAATATCATGATATCAATGTGCTGAAGTGGTTTTAGACAGCTTCCACAATGCTATATATATATTTTTCCATTTAAAACCAAAAGGGATACTTCAGACATGGCTTCCTAAGCAAGGAAGGTTTTGTGGGGATCCTCAGTTACGGAAAAGGTTATTTGCACACACTCTGCAGGAGGGAAAGCTTATTCTTTTGGCCAAAAGAACTTTTTACTAGGGAATAATAACCACTGAAGATAGTAGAATTTTCTTCTGCTGAATAAACATACATCCAATTATTCTGTAAATAATTGGAATTAGGTAAAATGTCACATTTTTGTTATTTTGGAGGTGGAAGGAGCCTGAGATTGAAATCTTGCCTGCCACAGGTTACAGCTTATTCTGACAACTGAAGGGTTGTATCTTTTGTTATTATGTTGCTACCTTTCTGGTAGAAACTCATGACCCTACTTTTTAGACTAACAGAACCCACATTTCACTCAACTCTTTATTTGTATTCAAACCACATTGTTCAGCTATCTGATGAAAGGTGGCAGGTGGGAGGCAAAGTAGAATAAGCACAACATTTCAGCATCTTTTGCATAAAATATATAATTTACTCCTCCATGCAAACCATGTTGTTTTCAGAAGGGATGGAATTAGGGTTGGAATCTGAGCAATGAAGTATTTTCATTTTTATGGTCTCCAGATTTCAGTTACGATAATTACATCTATTTTTAAGAAAAAGTATAGTAGTGCATATCCATTTGTGTGTGCAATTATATATGCATTCTCATAGTTTTGTAAAATCTAATTTTCTCCTCCTATATCTTTCTTTTCCTTTTAAACTCCCAGATGTTTGCTAACATGGATTATTCAGAGTTTTGACTAATACAGAAAATTTCATCCTATGAGGTTATTTTATACTAAAGGGTGACTCATACTGAAACTATTTTGGTAACTATCAGAAGAAAATGTGCATTTGGAATAAAACTAATAAAACACACATACGCATACACACATGCATGCATGCACACACACATTGTTCTATAATACTTGAGTAGCACTAAGTAAATCATTATATATAATCTCAGTGTCAGTAAATTGAATTTATATCTTCATATAGTTTGAGCTCATAAAGTTCTGCCAACAAAGCTAGAAATTAATGGGTGATTTTATTTTATTTTTTTAAAAAAACCCTCCCACTTCTTGAATAATTTTAATGGGACATAAAAATCTTGCTACATTTTTTTTTAAAAAACATATGAAATAGAATTTTTTTAAAAAATGAGAATTTAAAAAAAACCCACTAAAAACACTAGAAATACACAAAATGAAAAAAATAAAAGGGAAAAATCATCCATAAACACACATTAAAAGAATAAAAAAGGAAAAGAAAGAAAAAAAGGAAAAAAAGAAAAGAAAAAAGAAACACAGAAAGATATAGATTATAGTCCACCAATTGATTCAAGCTTCTCAAAACAAAAAAGAAAGTATCCAACTTTTCTCTTCTTCCCACTCTCCCAGTTTGTGCTTTCAAAAAGAGAAAACATATGAATTTTTTTCCTTGTCAATATACTGAGCATAATATATCCATATTTCTTCTATTAACACTTACTTATATAGTAAATGACCATCCATAGTTAATAACCTTAAATACTGCTTACTGACTTATTTACTTAACTATTTTTCCTAGTTAAGAGAATAGATCTGTTGCATATTTAATAACACTCCTAAATCCAAATGGAACCATATCAGTATAAACACAATCTAGTATCATTATTCTAAACCCATAAGTTAGTAGCATTATACTGTCACTAACTGAAATTGCAAACTGATTACATATTTTATAACATTACTAAATTCCAGATACATTGGTGCAATTTATATTCTAAAATCCATTACAGAATTCATAGACCTAATCCACTTGTCATCCTAAATCTGTAATCATTTTAACCTAATTGGAACCAAACCTTCATTTTGAATTTAATTCCCCTCTTCCCATGTAGTTATCTTTTCCCTGATTACTTCTCACATAACGTTGTAAAGTCACTCTCTCAAGACACCACCCTCTCACACCCCTCTCAGTCTCACAGAATAAATCAACTTGGTTTTGTTAAACCCTCACATATGACATTTTAAGATCACAGTCTTGAGAAAACATCCTTGTTTTTAACATCCTTCTCACACCCTCTTCAGTCATACAAACCAAAACAACTTGTTCACATTCATATGTCAGAGTTTGCTTGTGGGTGCCAATTCATTTCCAGTTTCTACCCATCCCCCTCCATGGGGTATAGTGTCCCTTTCACAAACTGAACAGTCCTGGTCATAAATCTCTACTAAGCCAGAATCTCCCTCTGTTATCTGAGCTTGTGCTTGTCTCACCATCTGGTTTTCATATTTTTTTTCACTTCCATGTTGGATTCTGTATTTCCCTCTGCGTCTTCCTTGTGTTAACTTTCTTATAAGTTCCTTGACAACTTTCCTCATGAAATTAATTTTCTTCTTCCAATTTAGGAATTATCCACATATTTCCTCCATTGCTCATTGTAGAACATTCTCTTAACTGTTCTAGGGAAGGTTCTGTTTTTCGCTTAATCCAGAAATTATAGAGTTAACAATTCACTTCCCTGGAATCTAGCTAGAAACTTCTAAGGAAACAACATTCAAATGATAGTGTCCATAATTTTTTACACTTTGATTTCCTTGTTAAAATCCAATTCCTTCTTACAGGGGAAATGCAATTCAATCTATTCACATAGCATATGCACTTAAATTCTTAGTTCTTCACTTTTAAAAGTCAAATCCCAGTTTTCTAATTCAATTGTCCAGTCTTATGAGGCAAACATATCTACTCAGGTCTTGGTTGCAGGAAGAAGACAGCTGCAAAGTCTCCACTGTTGCATCTTAATTAAAAGAGTTCTTCACTTATATGTCTTCAAAGGTTAATTATTATTATTATTATTATTTTTAAAAAATCATGTTGCTGGCATAGGGCTATTAATTCTTCTATTAGATCTTCTGATCTAAACTGCTGCATTTCATGGCAAGGGCATGATATTACTTCCTTGGTCCTTCACATTCACAATATGTCTACTAAAAACTAAATACATATAGTGGGAATTCTGGACCAAATGGGTAATCCTCCATTCCCCCTTTATCCATGATGTGTGTGTTAAAACTCCAGCCAGAGATCCCTCTGATCAGTATTTGCCACAAAAACTCTCCTCATTGCAGAGCTGCAGCAATCTGCTGAGCCAGTCTGCTAGAAATCAAGTCATGAAACAGGATTTTATAGGTTCTTGTCACAAGAGTGATGCCATATCAGTAAAATATTTACAAGCAGTGCAAATACAGCTATGAGTCTTCTGTATTTGACTATTGGCCTCTGGCTGTTTATCAGAACAACTAAGTCCAGACTCATATGATGCATATCTGTTGGTGTTCTGGCAGCTTCAGTTTGCAAAATGAGCTATTAAATGTTTGAATGAGGCCTCATATTAAAATTTTCCTGCAGATAAAAAAAAAAAATCCCTAAGTATCAGGGGAAGGGTTGTGAGATGGGGGGAAAACATTTTGGATATTATTTATATTACAGCTCTTGATTTTTCTGCGAGTCAAGACATATGACCTTCTCATGTGTTTATTAACTGTGTGGATATTTTTTGTTAAGAAAAGAATAGTTGCAGCTTTCCTATTAAATCAGAACCATGGTAGGAAGAGAAGGGAGATGAACTTTTTGAGGCTTCTGTAAGTCATACTCTGGATAAGAGCACACTCTGATGTTATGTGTACTGGGAAAGCAATTCCTATTGTTGCCAACTTTTGCATGAATACAGATAACAGTGTGTGATGTGTGTGTGCACTTCATGTAGAATACAATGATAAACTTCTCCTCACAACATGTTTGTGATTCAGGCTGAGGCTATCCACAAATGCTGTTTGAGTGGAATGTCCTACAACCCTTAATTCATTCTTTGGTTGGGTGGAGAAAAAAGCCTAGGGTATAGGCATCCATTTTTGATTTTGATGGGAGTCTCAGTCAGCCCCATCTCTGTTGTCTTTCTGCAGGCAGATAAATACTACTTCATTTTAACTGGACTTTGGTTGTTAACTTCATGTGATAGAAGGGTCTTTTATGTGAATGTGTGTTAATGGTTTTAAATGTGTGTTTTTAATGCAGCTGCTTATATATATGTGTGTGTGTGTGTGTATATATATATATATATATATATATATATATTAAAAACAATTCTTTATTAATTGGTTTTTAGCTCTACTTAATTTTATGTATGTCGCCTTGGGTCCCATGCTAGGAGAAAGGCAGAATATAAATTAAATAGAAGTTAGTTAATCAGTTTGCCAATTCACAAGCTGAATTGTGAGTGATCGGGCAGACAGTGTGATGGAAAGCAAAACCAAATCCTTTGAGAATCCTTTTCCCTTCAGAGATTCCAGCCAACCAGCTTCGATTCCTTTCTGCCTTCTGGGTTGTATTCCTACCAACATTTCCTCTTTAATATAATTCTTCAAAGAAAATATTCCATATTTTCCTTTGCACCTGGTCACCATATTCTGCTGGAGGAGGAGGAGGAGGAGGAGGAGGAGGAGATGCAGCAGCAGCAGCAGCAGCTGCCATGTCCTAGTAGGAGTGGCTTAGGGGGCTGGGTGTGTTTAGGCTGAAGAACAGAAGGTTAAGAGGGGACATGATAGCCATATTTAAATATTTGAAGGGATGTAATGTCAAGGAAGGATGTGCTCCAGACACATCCATTTCTCCAGAGACTAGGGCCCTTTTCGCACCTTACCTGAGGCTAGGCAGCAGGGCTCACACACTAAGACTTCAGAGGAATGTACTCGCATCCCTCCTGCTTGGGCTTCGCAGTGGCTTCCTGGTTGTGCAAGCTTCCCCCTTTTCCTTCTGTGGTGCGCCTGGGACCTTTCCCAGCCTGCACTGCACAGGAAGCGCAATTGGCCCAGCTCCTGAGGCTCTGCACACCAGGTAAGTGCATGTGAGTCCTCGGAGTGATGCGTGACCACACAGCATTTTTGGCTTTGAGCTGAGAATAAAAAAATGTGTGTACGGTCCACATCAGGCTCTTGAGCATCGCGCAAATGTGAGTGCATTGTGTGGACTGCTCCTCACATTTACGCAATGCTCAAGGGGCCCTTTCGCTTCGGCAATGCTGTGCAAAAAGGATATAGGACAAGGAGCAATAGATTCAAGCTGCAGGACAGGAGATTCTACCTGAACCTCAGGAAGAACTTCCTGACAGCAGTGGAAAATGCTGCCTTGGAGTGTGGTAGAGTCTCCTTCTTTGGAGGTTTTTAAGCAGAGGCTGGATGGCCATCTCTTGGGAGTTGCTTTGATGTGGGTTCCTCCATGTCATACTGTTGGACTGGATGGCCCCTGTGGTCTCTTCCAATTCTATTATTCTATGCTTCTAAGAAGAAACAATGAATTCTTCTACAGTGATTTGAATAAGGCATCAAATAGCTTTCCCTAACTGTAGAACCTGCTGAAGACTCTGCTTATTTCCCCACTATGGTTTGGTAGTGGTTCTGGCAGTTCAGCCAGAGGGCAAATGGGAGTAATGGAAACCCTTTCTAGACAAATGAAGGGAAATCCTTTGTGATCATTTTTTTAAAAGATGGGGTGGAGGGACATTTCAAATGTGACCATTGCAGAAAGCCAGCAAATTGCTGTGTTTTTGCAATCACTTAGCTCAGCTGGAGAAATTACTTAATTGTTGGCTTAATAACATTTGGGAAGACAAGAGGAGGAAAGAAAACGGTAACTGAAATTGAGGAGGGGGAGTGCAATTAGCTTCACTAAAAGCTTTTATTATGCAAAATCCAGTAACTCTTATTAACTTTCAAAAGCACAGCTACTGTTCTTCTGTCCTTTCCCCCATTTCATTCTCAACTTGACACTCAAATAGTACTTAGTAATCTTTTCAGCTGAAGCCATTTCCCTTCCCTTTAATTTCCTTGAAGGCAGGCGATCATTGAGCTCTTGTAGGAAATATGAAGTCAAAATTGGGCCTGCATGATGGCTGATGCCAAATGATCACTCTAGAGAGAGAAATGCAAATTAAAGTATTTATTGGAAATGTTTGCATTACAACCTTTTCTATGTTGGTGGGTTTTTTTATTTTATTATTTCTTTGCATGAGTGAAACAAAGCTTTTTCTGTTCAGTTCTGCAGTTTCTCCCATTTTTCCTACCTAGACTGTATTTTTTAAATCATCAATTCATAAGAAATTTCATGACCTGGTGTTAATTTCCATAGGGTAAAATCTTCTGTAGATTCTTCGAGAGGTTTAGTGGTCAAATGCATATGTGGAGTTGGTACAATACTAAGAGCTGGTCATAGATCTCATACAATAGTTAGCTATGGTCTTGAAAGTGCTTCATGAGCTATTAAAAAGTATAGAGTGCCTGAAAGCAGAACTGAACTCTTCACCCTTCATCTAAATATTCCAGAGATAATCCCCAAATTAACTTGACTGTTTTTTCTCCTTGCCTTCTCAAGTGCTTCCAAGCCTCAAGAGAAAGGGTTGGTGTTATATCATGACTGCTCAGCTTAAAACTGCCTCCTTTGCCATATCAAGTTGGCTTTCCCACAGGGTGAGGGTCTGAAAATGTGCCTGGAAACTTTGGGAAGTCTCTGGGTTTATTCCCCATAAGATGGAAGCATCACCTCCTGCCCCATCAAAGATATATACTGCTTGTATCTGCTGTAAAATCTGTTTTTACATAAGTGGTTTAACTTCATCTTGCTTCTCAGTAAATGTAGTTGATGTGCCCTGAATGAATTCAGCCTCAATTAAGATGGGCTATGGCAGGATTCACAGGGCAGACAGAATAATGGAATCTTAGAGCTGAATGGAACCACAAGGGCAATCTAGTCCAACCCCCTGCCATGTGGGAGTATATAACTAAAGCATCCTTGAAAGATATCTATCCAACCTCTGTTTAAAAATTGTCATAGAGAATCTGCCACCTTCTGAGACAGTCTATTCCTCTCTTGGACAGCTCGTATGCTAAAAAAATTCCTTCCAATGTTTGATTAGAATCTAGTCTTTTAATTTGAATCCATTGTTTCATGTTCTAGTATCTGGAGCAACAGAAAACAAGCTTGTTCCATCTTCTGCATGACATAGCTTCAGATATATATATATATATATATATATATATATATATATAAAATTTTTTTATTCAAATTTCAACAAGTAAAACAAACAGTAATTTCTGCAATGTTACATGTAATGTTTTTTCTTCTTCCTTTCCTTTCTGGATTACAATTATTGATATTCCCTCTATTTGTTATATCACATATCGCAATAAAATGTTAATAATCTATAATTTGTTAGTTCCTGCTATATATCTCTTCTTTACTTGCTACCTGATATTTCATTAACTGTTAACTGTATAATAATTGTCATCATGAAAGATGTAATGCCCTCCGTCTACCCCCAACCCAAATCTGTAACAATCTTCCACTCTTTGTTTATGTCCTCATCTGATTTCCCTTTCAATCTTTGTGTAAGTATGTCCGCATTTCTATTTTCCGTAAAAGCTGTCCACCACTGTTCCATTGTAGGTGTAGTTATAGCTTCAGCTATTTAAGGATGCCTAACATGTTACCTCTCAGCCTTTTCTTCTCTAAGCTAAACATAACCAGCTCCCTAAGTTGCTCCTTATAAAGGCTTGATTTCCAGACCTTTGATCACCTTGGTCATTGGGATATGTAGTCCAGTATAATGTAACAGACTGCTTGTAGTTAAAGAAGCTGAGGTACCAGAGATGGTTAGATAAATAATTGCTAGGAATGTGTTGATAAGCACTGCTTGGATTTCATGGCTTCAAGGTCTCTAGGAAATGGGGGAGGGAATGCTGGGGGATCTTAAGTTTTTGTGTCTCCTTTTGATTGGCAGTCTCCTCATTAAAGTCTTATACCATGTATCTCACTCCAAATAAATAGTGTTTATGCACTGTACTATTTGCATGTGTGGATTCAGTTCCTGACATCATCATCATCATCATCATCATCATCATCATCATTATTGTTATTATTATTATCATCCTTTATTTATATAGCGCCATCCATGTACATGGCACTTTACAAATTAAAAATACAACAGTTGCCCTAAATAAATACAGAATAAAATGAAAATATACAACAAAAAGGATTCAGGGTATATGGAATTACAACCAGTACAACATAACATTACTATAATGGCAATAAACATTACTATAATGCCAATAAAATACAATATCTAAATAGCTATAAAACTAGTCCAACATTCCAAAGATTTCAGAAAACAAGAAAGTTTTCAGTTTAGATTTTAAAACAGTAAGAGAAGGGGCAGTTCGCAAAGTCACCGGAAGGTGATTCCATGCATAAGGGGCAGCAAGAGAAAAAGTGCGTAACTAAGCTAAAGAGGAGGAGACTCTACTCTGGGTAAGAAGGCAAATATTCGCGGAGCATAGGTTTCCAGCTGGCTGGTAAGGAGAGATAAGAGCAGCAAGATAAGGAGGAGCTAAATTATGTAAGACCTTAAAAGTCAAAACAAGAAGCTTATAAAGGATCCTACAAAGAATATGTAACCAATGAAAGGAAATCAGGAGAGGGGTAATGTGATTGAAATGGTGGGCTAAGAAAATGATTTTAGCAGCAGAATGAAAAACAGAGACCAGAGGGGAAAGATGAGATTGAGGAAGACCAGTGAGTAAAAGATTACAATAATTGAGATGAGAAATAACAAGAGCATGGATTAAAGTCTTGGCAGAAGAGGGAGAAAGGAAGGGTCAGATTTTAGAGATGTTATAAAGAAACAATCAACATGACCTAGCAACAGTCTGAATATAGGAAGCAAAAAACAAAGAGGAGTAAAAAATTAATTTCTAGACTGTGAGCTTCCTTCACTGAATGGATAAGTGTGTTGTTGACAGTGATGGAAAAAGTCGAAGGCAAAGAAGGTTTAGGGGGGAAAATGAGTAATTCTGTTTTCGCCATGTTAAGTTTGAGAAGGTCATGAAGCATCCATGAAGAAATACCAGAAAGACAATCTGTAATGTGACCTTCAATATCCATAGAAAATTCAGGAAAAGAAAAGTATAGCTGATTTTTATCAGCATAAAGGTGATATTGAAACCCAAAGGAATTAATAAGATTATCTAGGGAGAGAGTATAAAGAGAAAATAAAAGAGGGCCCAGAAAAGAGTCTTGAGGGACCCCAACAGAAAGAAGAAAGCGGATTTATAATTGCCAGCTTTCACATTAAATGAGCGGCCAGAAAGATAGGATGAAAACCAACCAAGGACAGACCCAGTGAACCCTAAGGCATGAAGAGAATCTAACAAAAGAGCATGATCAACCATATCAAAGATAGCTGAAAGATCGAGAAGAATAAGAATATAGGCCGTGGGACTTAGCTATGAGAACATCACTGGTTATTTTGGTAAGAGCTGTTTCTGTGGAGTGTAAAGGACGATATGCAGATTGAAAAGGATCAAGTATAGCAGCCTGAGACAAAAAGGAAAGACAATGTGTATGGACAACATGTTCTAACACTTTAGAATGGAAAGGCAGGAGAGAAATAGGACAATAGTTGGTAAGAGAAGAAGAATCAAGCGTAGACTTCTTAAGAATTTGGCAAACAGTGGCATGTTTGAAAGCAGATGGAAATGAACTGGAATAAAGAGACAAATTAACAACATGACACAGAAAAGGAAGAATGGCGGGGGAAATAGTAATTAAGAATTGGGAAGGAATAGGATCCAAGGGACAGGTAGAAGGATTAGAAGACTCTAGGGGAAAAGGAAGAGAATGTAAGACAAGTGGAGAATTGGAAAGTTGGAAGTAAGGAAGAGTCAGGAGGTCAGAAGTCAGAAAGGGAGGAGTGAATAGTTTCAATTTTAGTTTTGAAGAAAGTAGCAAAGTCATCAGCTGAGAATAATGAAGGAAGGGGAAAAGAAGGAGCTTTTTGAGATCCTTCAACTGTGATGCCCAGAACTGGATGAAATTTGGTCTAAGCAGAATAGATTTGCACTACTAATTTCCTTGATCTGGATACTGTACTCTTGTAGATGCAGCTGAGAACTGCATTGGCTTTTATGGCCCACTTTGCACTGTTGATTGCTGTTTAGACTGTGGTCTTCTAAGACCTTTAGATCTGTTTCATATGTACTACTTTAAATGCAACTGTCACCCATTCTACATCTGTGCATTTCATTTTTAATGTACAGATCCATTTATCTCTGTTGAAATTTATTTTGTTAGTTTTGACCCATCTCTCTAACCTGCTTAGGTAATTTTGAATGCTGTTCCGGTTCTCTGAGATATTTCCTACCCTCCCCTTGTTAACGTGGTGTCATCTCCAACTTTGATAAGCACACCTTATATTCCTCCATTTAAATCATTTATAAAGATGTCGAACCACATAGGGCCTAGGACAGAACCCAAAGACAGCCCACTCGTCATTTCTCTCCAGGATAAAGATAATCTCCTTGATCTGCTGAAGAAGAAGGGTGTTCCACAGGTCAGAGGAGGTGGTGATATTGACCCGGCAGCAGTAGCATATCCAGTGTAAACAGAGCTAGGGCAAGCATGAAAGTTGCACCCTGCTTTCTTACTCCTACCCCTATAAGTATGACTTTTTTGCGTCCCCCCTGGCATTGGCACCCAGGGCACATGTCCTACTCTCCCCACCCTAGATATGCCTCTACCTGGCTGAGTGAGTTAGTTTAAAGTGTTGGTTCACATTACTACTCCTCTTTCCTGCTAAAGGGTGAGAGGTAGGGTTGAAGGTATCAAATTAGGAAATAAAGCATCTCTGCAAACAGATTCCTCCCCATCCCCAACAACACCAAGGATTGCTGACAAAGAAGGTCTGAACACTTGGTTCTAGGTGATATAACAGGTTTCATCTCTGCAACAATGTTGCCTACTGAGTATTTTTTTAACACAAATATAATTAATGACTTATATGAAAGTAAATAAAGTGGCAGACTCATAACACTCTTGAGCCTCATAGCTTCTAAAATGTGGTTACTCCCATGGGATTGTTTTCTCCACTATTAATTACTATTATCTGTATAATTTATTACAATGAATCCAGATGATTTTCCTGCACTGTTGAATTCCTGTGTGTCCCTCATTGTCATCCCATTTTTACCACTTCTCAAAAGCTTCTAATGCATTTCCCCCCAGTGTGAATGAATTAGCACAGCTGCTTCACAGTACAGAGAAATTACTTTGCTATCCAGGGCAATAGAGTGTAACTGTTTCTGGAAGGCAGCCATGTTAATCTGTTACAGTGCAGCAACAAAGAATCTCAGTGTGTGTGTGTGTGTGTGTGTGCGTGCGTGCCTTCAAATCACCTGTTGACATAGGGTGACCTTATGAATTGCATAGGGTTTTCTTAGGCAAGGAATACTCAGAGGTGGTTTTGCTAGTTCCTCCCTCTGAAATATAGCCTACAGTATCTGGTATTTGTTGGCAGTTTCCCATCCAAGTACTAACCAGAGCTGACCTTGCTTAGCTCCCAAGATCAGATGGGATCTGGTGCCTTCAGGGCATTTAGGCCCTAACAAAGAATCTAGTTTTACTTTATGGACTAACAAGCTTTATTTGGCATGCACTTTTGTGGCTGCAATCCACCAAACAAACAAACAAACAAACAAACATTTTAAAAATGCCAAATTAAACTTGTTAGCCTTTAAGCCTCCAGATCTTAATCATAAACAACTTCATAACCCTTCATTAGGTATTCACAGTTATCTTTCACTGAGTTCCAGAAGATGAAACTGCTTTGTTGAATCCTTAAAATATTATATGCACCATGTGTGATATATAAACTTGAATGAATTAAATGTTGGGATCCCTTTCCCCCCATCTCTTTTGGTCAGAAACCATCACAGTGACATGAAAGAATTAGTAGGAAGACATTCTTGCTTTTGGAAGTTGGGCGGATAACTACCTCCCCATTCATTCCTAGTAGGCCAGAAATGAGATTCTGACACCAGGATAAGAACTACTGGCAAGTTTTATCTGCTTACCTCTACTAATTCACCAGTGCCCACATTTGAGAAAAATGGAGTGTTAATTTCCTTGGATGAACCACATTAATTAAGCTAAGACAAAGAAGGAAAAGGTAGAGGGAAGAATGAGAAGGGAAACAGAAAAGAGAGGATGTTAATTTTAGCCCCACCTACTACTGACTTTCATCACACCTTTTATTGCTATGTCAAATTACACATACGCCAACATGGTGCTCAGGAAGAAAGATATTTTTCATCATTGAAACAAGTGCTTGTACAGTTAATCTAATTGTGTAACTTAAAGTATATTGTTCATTCATCACATATTTCGAGACTTACTACAGTTGCAGTAAGTACCACCAAAAATCGCATTTAGAAATCAAACATTATAGACTGTCAAAAATCTCATCTTGAATAAGTAAATAATAATAATAATAATAATAATAATAATAATAATAATAATAATAATAATAATAATAATAATTTCTATCCCGCCTCTCCGCATGGATCGAGGTGGAGAACAACATTAAATACATTAATACATTAAAAAACATACCCAATCCTCCCCACTCACCAATCCACCTAAAACCAACCCCCTAAAACACACAACAATCAATCAATTATTAAAAGTACAGCAAGACAATTGATGGGAGGCAATGGAAATGCTAGTCTTGGAAGGCCTGTCGGAAGAGATCAGTCTTGACGGCTCTTTTAAAGCAGTCAAGATTGGTAATATGCTGGGTCTCCTCCAGCAGGCCATTCCATAACTTGGAAGCAATAGAAGAGAAAGTCCTCTGGGTAACCGCAGCCAATCTAGTTCAGACTGGCTGCAGTAAATTCCTCCCAGAGGACCTTCGTGCACGGGGTGGATTGTATGGGAAAAGGTGATCCCGCAAGTAGGCTGACCCCAAGCCATGTAGGGCTTTAAAGGTAATAACCAACACCTTGTACTGTGCCCGGAAACTAATAGGCAGCCAATGGAGAGACTTCAGAATTGGTGCTATATGGTCAGTTTTAGATCTTCCGGTGACCATCCTGGCTGCCATATTCTGATCTAATTGAAGCTTCTGGACTAAGCACAAGGGTAGCCCTATGTAGAGCGCATTGCAGAAGTCAAGCCGTGAAGTCACCAGCACATGCACCACTGTTTTTAGGTGTTCCAGCTCCAGGAAGGGGCGCAGCTGGCGTATTAGCCAAAGCTGATAACAGGGACTCCTGGCCGCCACATCTATTTGAGCTGTCATCCGAAGTGGCAAGTCCAGGAGCACCCCCAAGCTGTGAACACAGTCTTTCAGGGGAAGTGTGACCCCATCTAGGACTGGTTGACAGATCTCCATACCTGGACTAGGGCCCTTAACAGTGAGTACCTCCGTTTTATCTGGATTCAGCTTTAGTCTGTTTTTCCTCATCCACTCCATTACTGACATTTGTTCAGAGGTGAGATGCCACCCTCAGTTGATGCTGTTATCTGAAGCATGGAGAGATATATCTGGGTGTCATCAGCGTACTGATAGCACCTTGCTCCATGCCTCCAGATGATCTCTCCCAGCGGTTTCATGTAGATGTTAAATAGCATTGGGGACAGGACAGCACCCTGAGGGACACCAGAATTAAGCTCCTTTTTCAAGGAGCAACTGTCCCCAAGCATCACCATCTGATATCTACCTGAGAGATAGGACCAGAACCACATAAGCGCAGTGTCCCCCGATCCCCAGCCCTCTCAGGCGTTCCAGAAGGATACCATAGTCTATGATATCGAAAGCCGCTGAGAGGTCGAAGAGTACCAGCAGGGTCACACTCCCCCTGTCAATACTTAGGCGAAGATCATCCACTAAGGCAACCATGGCAGTCTCTACTCCATATTCTGCCCTGAAGCCAGTTTGAAATGGGTCTAGATAATCTGTTTCATCCAAGACAGCTTGGAGCTGAAGACCAACAGCCCTCTCAATCACTTTGCTTAAAAATGGGAGATGGGAGACTGGTCTATAATTATTCATATCCAGGGGATCTAGGGAGGGCTTTTTTAGAAGTGGCTGTATAATCGCTTCTTTTAAACAAGTTTGAAAATTGCCCTCCCTAAAGGATGCATTAATAATGTATCTTAAATGGGTCTTAATTGCAACTCCTCCCTGGACGACCAGCCATGAAGGGCAGGGATCAAGAGGGCAAGTTGTCTTTCTTACCTTTCCAAGGAGCTTGTCTATGTCCTTGGTACTCACTGACTGAAACTGATCCAGTATAATCCTGTTCACGGAGTCACCGGACACTCCATTTCTAACCTCTGCTATAACACCGGCATCCAAGTCGGCTCTTATCTGAGAGATTTTATCTGCGAAATGATTATTCAAGGCATCACAGCAAGCTACGTTAGGTTCTAACAATGAGTTCAGGGGAGTGGGTAACTGTGTCAGATCCCTTACCACCCTGAACAGCTCTGCTGGATGAGAAGTCGCAGACACAATACGTGTATTACCCTGTTCTCTGGGGGTGCCGGGAGGGGTGCCCAAGTAACCAAACACAAACACAAAGTTGGGGAAATGAACTGGTGCACTCACTAAAGCTAGTGAGAGGCAGGGTAACTTAGCAGGGATCTTGTAACCCAGCGGTTCTCAACCTGGGGGTCGGGACCCCTTTGGGGGTCGAACGACCATTTCACAGGGGTCGCCGCTCCTCAATCCTGCCCCCCCTTTTAAAAGAAGGTGGCCTCACAGCCAATGGGAGCAGTGCTTCTGAGACCCCTGCGCTGGGAGGAGGGGACAGGAGGCGTGCTAGGCGTTTCCCCATCTTTCCCTGCCTGGTGGGAAAGCACTGGAGGAGCCGGAGGTGGAGCCGGAGGTGCGGAGAGTGGGAGGAGAGAGCTGGAGCCTGAATGTTAAGGCGGAGGTGAGGAGACCGAGAGAAGAGAGCTGGAGCCGGAGCGTTAAGGTGGAGGTGAGGAGAGGAGACCCTGTGCTGGCGGGAGGGGAGGGGAGGCGTGCAGCCGGGCGCAGCCAGGCACTGCTTGGACGCTCGCGCCTGCACCACACACACATGCACACGGAGGGCTTCCCCTTCAGTGTTCCTTTCCCCTTCATGCTGGCTTGCAGAGTCAGAGTTGCTTGCCGGGGAGAGTAAGTGGCCGGGCGCTGCTTGGACGCTCGCGCCTGCACCACACACAGACACACACAGACACACACACACATGGAGGGCTTCCCCTTCATTGTTCCTTTCCCCTTCGTGCCGGCTTGGAGAGTCAGAGTTGCTTGCTGGGGCGAGTGAGCAGCCGGGCGCTGCTTGGACGCTCGCACCACACACACACACACACATACACAGAGGGCTTCCCATTCAGGGTTTAAGGTGCTGCAGCGGGATGTCTGGGAGGTAAGACCCCGTCCCCTCACCCTGTTCGCCTCACGCTCATTCATGCCAGCGAACAGAGTTGCTTGCCAGGGCGAGCGAGCAGCTGGGCTCCGCTTGCTTGCCAAAGTGGCGGAGCTGCAGCAGCGGTGATCGCCCGGTCGCCCATTCATTCTGGGCACGCCACTCCATGGGAGTTGTCGGTGTGGCTGTCGCCTTTGGTCTGGCAGCAAAGGGGGAAACTTTCCTGCAGCGGATCTGCCATCTGATGGGGGAGATTGGTCCCTCCGAGACTGAGAACTTGGTCAGGAAAGGAGCAGGGGGCGTCAGCCAAGGGCTTCAGTTTGTGTAGCAAGAGCTCCCGAGGCTCCTTGGTTGTTGTTGTTGTTGTTTTTGACCCGAAAGTGCTGCTCTGATCCGTCCTGTGGACTTTGGCCATTTCCACATTCCAGTGTTATAGTGCTATGATTCTGCTTTCACCATCCTATGGAATCCTGGGGTTTGCAGTTCAAACTGCAAACCCCAGGATTCCATAGGATGGTGAAAGTGGAATAATAACGCTATAACAGTCTAGTGCAGAAATAGCCAGGATGACTTTCTCCTCTCGCTTTTGTTGTGTGTGGACCCTTGGCGCTTGCCACATGCACATGTTGTGTTCTTCGCCCTGACTGTCTTGCATTCCTCGCTTTTTGTATGTTCAGCGTCCGCACTCCATTTAAGGGAGGGAGGGAGGGAGGGAGGGAGGGAAAGAAACAAAACATGTCTGCTTATGCCGCTGCCATCTTTCCTCTCTCCCTGTCCTTTCCTCCCTGCACCTCATGTAAAATGTGGGCTGTTTCGGCATTACCTTTGGGAGTGACTGGCTTTTTGAACTGTGGAAACCCAACATTCAGAACTAGAACTACTGTCTTAATTCTGGCATTGATGGACTCTTTCTGTGCTTAAAAAAGGGGGGAGGGTTACCTGTTTTTAGGCATTAGAAGTCTATCCAGAGCAGTGATTTAGGGCAGTGTTTCCAATCTATTTGATGTTGGAAATAACTAGCTAACTAAATAAATAATAAATAAATAATAAATAACGAAAATGATTTTATGGTTGGGGGTCACCACAACATGAGGAACTGTATTAAGGGGTCGTGGCATTAGGAAGGTTGAGAACCAGTGTTGTAACCCAATGTCTATGGGTTCGGGTCAGTCAAGCAGTCACACAGGGTTTAAATAGCAACAATGATATCTTTATTAAAGGACAAACAAACAGTAAAGACACCACAAACACACACAGCTAACTTAAGGAATCAGAAATGGGAGTTTCAGGGGAAATGGGTGATATGACATCTTTTCTCGTAGTCCTGAAGAAGCTGGAAGATGGTGGGGAAGAAAGCTCAGCGTGGTTCGCCGACGGGAGCTCGTCAGACAAAACGGCAGCAAGGCAGAATGGAAGTCTGGAGAGATCTGAGGAAGGTCTTGGAATCAGGGGCTTTTATAGTGTGAATTGTGACTGCAGGCCATGCCATACTTAGTAAGAATAATGTGAGTTTGAAGTGAGACAAAGCTTTGGAAAAGGTCAAGTTTAACATGATGGGCTTAGCGCAGATGTAACAATAGTATAACCAGTATGCAAATGCAAGGTGCTTAGCTTGGCTTTGTAAGACTATCGGCTTGAGGCCGGGTGTCTTTGTTTAGAGTCGCACTTAAGCAAGAGGTGTTTGCAGGAGGGTCCCTGAAGCAATGGAGTGGCTCTATTCTGCCTGCCTAGGTGGAGAATGGAATGTCCAACAATTACTGGCCGCGCCTGTTTATGTGCTTGTCCGGAGGCCTCACAAACATGTGGAGTGGGGTGGCAGAGGAAGGCCGAATGATATGATATCAAAAAGAGATATCTAGTGCTATCACCGGGTAGTCCTGAACCGTAGTAACATGTGCAGAGAAGAAAGTCTTCTTCACTGCATCTATTGCCACTCCATAGGAATAAAGGAATTCTCTATAGCGTATCCTGTCAGATAAGAGTCCAGATTTCCGCCAGTTGCACTCTAGTCATTGTCCAACCTGCTTCATATTCCTGAGTTCTACTGTATACCAAGGATTATGAGAAGTATTCACACAATATTCAAGATTTGGAACATGTATGGAAAAGGAGAGATCAAAATTCATGTCAGAGAATTGAGAAAAGAATTTTAGAGAGCAAACTCATAGCTGGAGATGAGAATATTATATGATTTGAATCCTCTACTGAAGTTTTATTGTGTGTGTGTGTGTGTGTGTGTGTGTATTGGTCCATTACCTAGGCTCAAATTCTGTAGCTTTGTTCATCCAAACAAAATCTCCACCCTGGTACTCATTTAGCCTGTATCAATTCTGAATGGATTAGAACGCCCCACCCCATTCACTGTCTCCTTCTCTTGTTAGTCTTTTTCCCCCCTCCATCCCAGTGCTCATTCAGCCTTTTCATCCCCAAACTTTTTTCCTATCATTCCAAGGCACCAACAGTCAATCTCCTTCCCTCTAAGTTGCCATTCTTTCTCAAACTCCAGATGGCTACATTTACATGTTATGCATATTACTTGCACATTTTTTCTCCTTCCAGAGAACAAGCACCAGACAGTAGTGGGCAGCCCCATGTCAAGCTGGCAGTCCTGCAAAGAAGCACAGAGCAGATCAGGCATCACCAAACACAACATCCAGGAAGCTGAAGCACACACAGACTCAGTAGATAAGAAGCAGATAAAAGCAGAGTTCAAGGATTACAGCTGAGACCATAATAGATGAGGTGCTCCTGGGTTGTTAATTGGGTAAAGTACAAGGAAGTCAAAGATCAGATCCAGTCTTGTTCATTCAAAATCAACTGCTAGGAGAGCCATTTGCAGCAAGAATTCCAAGAATGCAGGCAGTTAAGAATCACAGATCATTGAAGTCTTACCAACAGCTTTTGCTTTTACTGGATATGCACTTAACCAGGTGGTACTCACTTCCTGCCTAAGACAGAACTGTAACTGATTACAGTGCACTAGGAGAAGGCTTTCATACACTAAAAATTCATTTTAAGGAATAAGGAGGAGGAGGAATATCAGAATAGCAGCAAAAATACATGTTATCTAAAGCTAAATGTTTCCTCAATGCACTGTAACAGAATAGTGCTCAAATTATCTAGCCTTCATGAATTACCAAATTATCTAGCCTTCATGCTTTAAAAATGGCTTTTGTTGTTGTCAAGGAGAGAAGGACCAAGAGGCCATCCCAGAAATGCCCTCGGTTTGGTGAGAAAGGAAGAGAGATACTGAGGAACAGTTAATGGGCTTTCCAAAGAAAAGAAGGGGAAATGGCAACCATGGTGGCTTCCACGTGCCTCTCCCAGGGATCTCTTTCTTATCACCCATTTCCCAGGCCCTTCTTGCCATCTCCTGCCAATGTATTCTGCAAAGCACTAGCTGTCCAACCAGTTTGCCTTCATATTGTAAAATGTTTCCCTAGTTCTGCTTGCTTCTTCCCCCTCTTACCGGTCACCTTCTTATTCTATCTAAAATAGCTCCCACGCAGAAATTTGCTTAAGCTGGGATATCCCATTTACCAAAAAAGAACCTTTCCTTTACAGATAGTTAGGATCGTGGGTTTGTGGGAGAAATTTGCCATTTTCAGAGTTCAGGAATGGAGACTTTTGGGAACTGGACATAGTAGTTTATTTAATGATGTATCAGACCAGACATCCAGCATTTAAACCAGGCAATCTAGTGTTAAAGCAAACGTACCCCTTTCCATGTATAGCAGTTTGGGAAAATGTGCACCACGACGACATATAATAACTTATAGCAAATCACAAGAAGATAGCGGAGATATATTATCTGTTACCCTGATTTCTGGAGTCCCTTGGGGGACACCTCAATGTGCTCCACGTGATGGGGAATGGAAACTAGCCAGAGCACGAGCAATAGCAGTGCAAGAGGCAGAGTAACCTAGCGGGGTCTTTTTACCCAGTTTTTACGGGGTCAGGCCAAGCCAAAAACCAAACAAGGATGTCCAGTAAATGATTTTATTGAATGAAAGTCTCATGCACCAATGCAATCACTCACACACTCACTCAAGACCTATTAAGAAGCAAAAGAGAGGAAACTGGATAGGGGAATATTGAAGGGGTAGCTAGGGTAATACTGCACCTTTTTCTGAAGTCCGTGGTCCAGGAAAAACAGCAAAGAAGTAGAGCTCAGCATGGAGAGGGCTGAGGGGATTACTGAACGGACAGAGAAATGGTCAGCTGGGATGACCAGGAGTGATCCAAAGAACCGCTCAAAAACTGGGACTATTTGTAGGGGGAAAAGTACCTGGAGGGCTAATCCTTTCCCAGGGAGAACAATGGGTGTTGCAATGAGAAAGAAGCTCCACAATGGTAACTTCCTTTGTGTGATGAGATTACAAGGTGTTGCCAAAGTTTCAAGATCTTTGCCTACATTGGGTTGTGGTGTAACTTCATGTAAATGGTCCTCGCCTGATAGGATATTTGCCCAACTTGGGGCAAACATGCTAATCCCCTCAAGTCAGCTTCTCAGAGGCTGAGGACCCTTTGTTTACTGTGGGTTTGCACACCTTGAGGCCTCCTGGGGCTACGTGACTGGGGATTTTACTGGCCTGACCTGGTTTTCAATCATTCAACCGTTGCGGCCTATGTGTCCATCCAGGTAACCTCTCAGGAACATGGAATCATTTTTAATATCAAAATTGTAGAGCCTGGGACAGGGTTTTCCAGTAGAGTAACATAGCCAATCATGAAACAGCAGTCATTAAGCCATAATGGAAAATTACCAAGCAAGTACCACATAAAATCCATTCATGCAGAACATTTTCCTTACATTTCAGAGTGTTATTATTAGGAGCAAACTCCAGTTAGTCAATGATAAAGTCTGAATGCTCTAGAAATGCTTAATCTGCTTTTCTTGAGAGTCTATACAGCTTAATAATTCTGCAGCTTCTATTTTTTTCCTGTGGTTCAGAATATTTCTCCTACACCATGACTCAACTTACGCTGACTTTATGGTCAACCTCTGACCTTTCCATTCAGAGTGGGACTGAGGAGAGATGGCCTGAACTGTTTCTGGGAAGAATCTGGTTAGATTTTATCCAGACCTAATGTATGTTCCATGTATTTTGTAATTCTTATCATAGTTATAAATTTTTATTCAGTGACACAGAAAAAGTCAGTGAGCAGATTCCACATCAGCCATTGCTTGAGGAACAATAAAGACAAATTTAATTTATATAAATAAAATGCATTTGTATGTCAAGTGTGAATCACCTTCTGTATTGACAGTGTTACTATTTTTTAGAAGTGTGTACTTTGTGAGGATGGGGAGTAGGTCAGTCCAACAACTGACTGTTTTTGGTGACTGAAAAGAGTTTCCATGCTGACATTTCATAAGTAACTTTGAAAAATCTAGTCTCCTCGTTAGTCCACTGGCCTTTACAATATGGATTAATCTACATGAATAGATACATAAACACTTCGAATTGTGCTATCTGACATCAATGACAGCTAAGTTCATTATGCACCAGTACCATCTGATGTCTAATATAATCTCTTACAGGAATATAGATACACAAAATAATACACAAGGTTATAAGGTTATAAAGGTTATAAGGTTACAAACCGAATTGAACTACAATAGCTCAGGCTTTTACGAATGTTTAGGTTAGTGTTGAAAAATGATCTTTATCTCCCACCCATTCTGGTGTTATTTGGAAAACATTTCCTTTACTGTGACATTTCCTTCACTAGTCCTCAGTGTCTTATATTTCTGCTAATCTGTATCTGACTAGATGAAAAACATAGTTACATAGTTCAATTCCCAGGAGCCCTATTTGGGTGTTCCAGCTTTTGTAATCTCATGTGGGTGAGTGTGGATGGGCATGTTAGTCCTGTCACCCTATCTCCTACTGTGCCTGTTATCCAAGGCTGGGTGAGCACATTTTACTGCCTGAGGTAAAAGGAAAGATACCATTCTATCTCTGTTTGAAATACAGAGGTTAGCTGAAGTGGTAGTTGAACATTACTTCAACAGTGGGACGGTATAACATCTTCCACCATACCAGCAAGTGGCAGAATAATTTTAAGGGGTGCATAACAGCTTGGTATGTGTGCTCGTGTGCATGTGTGTACATACACACACGCACACACATGCAGAACACAGACCTTTATTCTCCAAGGGAGGTGAATGGTGAGGATGGGAGGCTCAGGAACCATAGTTTCCACTGATGCCCCTCTGCAGCTGTTGCCTGACATGGTTATCTCATTCTGCATAATTGCAAGACCAGCTTTATTTTGGAGATTCTGTGGCATACACAGCAGTGCCTTCTCTACTGGTGGAACATATATAGAGTTTAGGAAGAACATTCCAAATGCTGATGGCCTTCCTTTCTTCCCCCTTTCCCCAGTCACTGCCACCTAAGGTGATTTTCTCACCTTGCCTAATGGCAGGACCAGCACTGCTGTTGTCATCTATCTCTTTTGTTCTTCATATCTGTACTGTTCATTTCTGTAGTAGTTCTGCATATCTGTTGCTCTGAGGTTGGTTACCCACACCCAGTGAAAGCTGGTGGCTCTAATGTCAATAGGAACAGTGATTCCACTCTGGGCTTTACTCTGATCTTTAAAGGAGATATAAAAGGTGCTGAACCCAAAATATGTCCAACAGCTTCAATCCTTTAAATTTTGGGATGAATTGTGATTAGATTCACCAACAGTGGAGCCACCAGCCTTCACTGTCCCACAAAATATGGAAGATCAGCATCTATATTTGGTAGGTGCAGCAGACATTGTTACCGCGGTTATGCTATGTCTGGTGAGAGCACTAGATATCTCTTGATATCAAATAATTTGGCTTCTATGTGACCTTTCTCTGCCACCCTACTCCATGTGTTTGCAAGGGCCACCGGACAAGCACGTAATAGGCACGGCCGTTAATGGTTGTACATTCCAAACCTCATTTAGGCAGGCAGCTTAATGCCTCTTCAATGCTTTAGGGACCACTCCTTCTTGCAAACCGCCTTGCTCAGCGCGACTTCACACAAAGACGCCTGGCCAAGTGCTGAGCCATTCCTTTATGTTGGGCCATTTGCATACTGGCCATACTATTGTCATCCAGCGCTAAGCTCATCATGTAAAACCTGACCTTTTCCAACGCCTTTGTCCAGCTACAAATTTCCTTTGTTCACACTGAGCATGGCATGGCCTGTAGGTAAAATCCACCCTATAAAAGGTCCCCGATTCCGAGCCTTCCTTGGATCGCTCCTGAATTCCATCCAGCCTTGCTGCCTCTGTATTTGGCAAGCCGTCCCCTCAGTTCCAGTAACTGAGTCCGCTCAACCTTGGAACACTCCAGACTGCTATCCTGCCTTGCTGTCAGTTTGTCCAGCAAGTCAGCCCCTCAGTGAACCGCACTGAGCTTTCTTCCCCTCAACCTCCTCTTCTCTCCAGGACTACGAGAACAGGTGTCGTATTACTCATTCCCCGAAACTCTCCATTTCTATTTCTCAGTTAGCTAGTGTATGTCGTGTCTTTTATGTTGTTTGTTCTCAATAAAATATTATTTGTTGCTTTAGAACTTGTCTAACCGCTCTCTGACCTGACGCTGTAGACTTAGGGTAAAAGATCCCAGTTAGAGTTACCCTGCCTCTTGTTTAGCTAAAGAGAGTGCTTGAGTCTAATTCCCCCCCCATCTTGTGTTTTTATTAGATAATTTGGGCGCCCCTCCCAGGACCCCCAACATACAGGGTAAAAACATTAGCCCTCAAATTCATGAAAACAGCAGTACAGTGAACCCCAGTGAGAAGCCATGTAGTGTTACCCCAAAAGGTGGAGGACCTTGAGGTTCTGCAGCAGTGCCAATCTTCTTAGAAAGATGGGGAATTACGGCTTAAGGAGGCCAGCCAGATGGGGGTAACCACAGGGTCTTTTCATGTCGGTATACCAGTAATAGCTGTAGGACACCAGTTGGAGGTTCAAAAAAAAGTTTCTATTGGGGAAATTCACACACACAAGAGATTAAACAGTCTCACAAATCATACCAGACTATCAGAAGGAAAGGAGAAACAGGTTGAATAGTGGAGATATAGGATGAAGAGCATGATAGTTACCATACCTGAAGTGGAAGAGGATTGAAGCGAGTTCTCTCAGACTGTGGGCTCTGAGGGCAGTCCAAGGACACAGCATAACATACCAATGTGTCTCTAAATTAGTAGCAAAAAGCCATGGTCTAAGTCATGGTCTACTCTTTTTCTGACCTGAAGGGGAATGTGTTAATTGCTCTCTGGAAAGCCAACAAAGGGGTCTGGAAGGTTCTAGTTGTCTTTGCGGCAGGTGACAAAGCACTGAGGGAAATCACAATAGGCTCTTAATGACTGGAAAGGTGAGGGAACAAAAGGACAGTTTCTGTGGGAAGAGGCAACAGGATGTTGGCTTTTTTGAATGCTCCTTCTAGCAGCTTTGCTTGCTGTTGTTTCCTAGGCTTCAGTACTTTAGAGGACCATTTAAAACTCATCAGGTCAAGCTCTATGACTGATCCTCTTGAACTTCTAACCTGGCCATGCTGAGCTCTTTTGTCCTAGTTTTAAAGCTTCTGGTCAGACTCCTTTCATTTCTACACAGTTTTCAGCCAGAAGTATAAGATTTATATTTAGTTCATGCCAATTAAACAGTATTTATAGCCAATCATACTGCATCAAGATTGGGGTGTATAGCATGGTAACAGTAGGTGACTAGGACAGAGGAAGTAGCAGCCTGGGGAAAACAATGATACCAAGCAGGATTTGTTTTAAAGAAGTAAATAGATCTTTTTAAATAATTATCCAACAAAAATTACTAATTATTATTTGAAAATTAGAACTAGAGAAACTCGAGAAAATTGTAACTATTGCAGTTCTAGCAATCTCAGTTGTGGCAGGCGGGATCCTATTTAACAATATTTTGTGATTATTGCTCATTCGTCTGTTTTTTCCTGTATTATCTTTGCTCTTCTTTGTAACTTTCCTCTGTTTAATGTGCCTTCTCTGTACAATTACAAGAATAGTACAAAAAGGCAATTGCTATAGCTGCAGATCTTGTAGCTCTGTGTAAAGAACTATTGACTATTAGTTTATTATAGCAATTTGTGTGTGGATTGAGAGTGCCAGGCTTGTATACTGGTTGTACGCTTTCAGTATATCAGACAACTTGTTTGTCAACTATAGTGAGCTTCAAGGTGATAGAAGGGTAATGAGACAGTGCCAAAATCTATGAAAATCAAGCTGCTATTCCTTAAAGAGGGGGGCAACAACCACAGGAGCTGAATGACTTTTCATGAACACAATCCAACTGTGTCCTTAAATTGTTAAACTGAAGTGCCATAGGCACTATACAGGGTGAGTGAAAATGTCTGGGCTTTTGCCTCTATTATCACAGAAGATGTCTTCTAAGCAATAGTAAGTTTGTGACAAATATTTCTTGGCAAAAATCGTGAGAAAAATACCTGACAGAGGCATGCATTGTGCGTTTTTTAAGAGATTCTTTTCCATCTCTTTCATGCTTTAGAAAATCCTTTTAGGCTTTTATTTTACACTCTTACCTAAATGAAAATCACAGCATAATAAAAGGTATTTTGCTTTCTATAATGTGTGTGTGTGTGTCCATATCCCTAAAATATAATACTTTTTATTAATCTCTCAAATTTAAAACTGATGCCAACGTAATTTGCTAGACAAGCTTATTGGGACTCTGGAGAGATCAGGCTGCGGTCAGAGATCAAGATGAAATAAAGGAGGATATTTTCCTAGACAATTGAATGTGTTGGCTCTAGCTGTATATCGTTTTAGGAAGTTGTGGCTGTTGAATGCAATTTTAAGGCTTACTGTCTTGCTTTTCAGACATTTGTTAGAGCAGAGCTTATGGTTTATTTGGGGGAAGCAGACAAATCCCATTACACAATCAGAAACAATTATTTAAATTAGTTAGAAAGGTCCTCTTTAAATTAACCTAGGAAAGTTATTTTTTGGACTAAAACTCAAAAAATGCCCCAGCCAGCATGGCCAGTGGCCATGTTGGGTGGGTATCTCGGAGTTGTAATCTAACCCCACTTTTTCCAAACTCTGAAATCCTGCATACAAAAAGCCAGCATGTAAAGATGAGAGGTTTCCACATTCAGAGACCTTTTTAATGGGAGCATCATATCTTGGATAAGTGTCTTGGGGATAGCACAGTCTTGGCTGCTATTATTATGCAGCTCCATACCCTCCAGTTCTCCCAAATTGGTGAGGACAATGTTACCGTAGTTTCTAGCCTGGACTTGTGGGATATTAGATATCATTTGACATCAATAATTTGGCCTTCTTTACCTATTCCTCTCCACGTGCTTGTGAGGCCCCCAGACAAGCACACACACAGCACGACCACTAATAGCTGAAACATTCCAAACAAATACAGTCAGGCCAGAAATAGCCAGACTGCCGCTTTAGGAGACCTCAAGGCAAGTACCACATTATGTATGCACGCTACTTACAAAGGACTCCCTGCCCCGAGCAGACAGCTTGACAAGCTGAATACTCTACTGTCAAACACTCCGCACTTGCATACTGTCTGAGCTATTGACAACTCTGTCATAATCATGTAAATTACTGACCTTTCAGAGGCTTTGTCTCCAGCCCAAAACCCATTGTTATCCCTGGGAATGGACTAGCCTGCGGGCACATTTTCTCCTATAAGACCCCCTGACTTTTAGCGCTTCTTCAGATTGCTCCTGGCTTCCATCCCGCCTTGCTGTCGCTCTGTTCGGTGAGCCTTCCCCTCAGCTCCTTGTGCCGATAATCTCCTCTGCTACGGACCTTTTTCTTCAGACTACCCAGGCTTCAGGACAAGTGTAGTATTTCCCATACAAAACCTCCTCTTAAAATCCCTCTATCCAACTCCAACCTTTATTTCTATAGATCTCTGTGTGAGTGTGTTGCATACACGTGTTTGACTGTATATCAATAAAAACAACAATTATTATTTACTTCTGTCTGCTCCTTGACTCGGCCTGACCCCGTAGACATTGGATAAATCATCTCGCTACGTTGCCCTGCCTCTCGTAGTGTTAGCTTGTGCTCTTTGCTAATTCCCAACTTTGTAATATTTGGAGCGCATTTAGGTGTCCCTCACAGAACCCCCAGAAATCAGGGTAACAACAATCCTGATTAATCCTTTGTTGTCCTTTTTTTTTTAGCTGCTTTGAAAATGTACTATTTTTGTCTCCTCCTTCCACTTCCCTAGTTTGTTCTCTATTTACTTCATTTGCTACCAACTGTATTCAAGATCCAGAAGTAGTTTGCACTCAAGTAGCCAATATCTAGCCTTTCCCAGTAGGCTAAGGCAAAAGCAAACTTCAGCTGCTTTTCCTAGCCTGTAGGTTTTTCTTCATGAATAATTTTTCCTGTCTTGATCACACTCTTATGTTGCTTGGCCACATGTATCTCAGTTTTCATTTCTGAATGTTGCAACTTTGATGAACATTTGGAACACCAATCACTTTGAGCCAGGACTCTATTACACGTGTTTCAAACCTCTACTTGTGTGACTCCAGCAACATTCTTGTTCTGGAAATGACTTTAACAATAACAGGTGTGTTTTTGTGGTAACAAATAAATCTAGATGCTTTAACTCTTCAAGCTTTGCTTAGAATCACAGGGGCAAGAAAGAGAGGAAAGGGTGTGTATGTCAGCTTAGGAGATTTTAAAATACTAAGGAGACCATAAAAGGCAATTTATTAGGTATGCAGTGAATATTCATGAATTTCTATTCCCAAAGCAAGAAGAACATATTAGCCTTGTGAATAAGTGCTTTGAACAAGGAATACGTTTGCAAAACTGTTGTCAGATTCATGCCTAGAGAGAGTAAGAGGGGATGGGCAAAGAGGAAAAGAGAAAGCACAGGCAGTAGGCCTACACAATAGCTAACCAGGCTTGTGCTGGAAACAGGGAACTGATGAACAGCAGCCCAGCATGAGGCAAAATAGCCTGTCAGTGCTTTTGAACAGGAAGAGAAATAGGGAAAATTGAGTGTCTGTGAAACTTGCATCAAAGATGTGATGGCAGTGTTTAGGCAGGCAGGGAGATCTACAGGGAAAAATGGGGAGGCTTCACTTATAACTTGTGTGCTAAGAGAATGAATGAATTGTTCATGCTTAGCTTAGACAAAAAAAGAAAGGGTATTAAAAAAAACAAAAAAAACAGAAGGGAACCAGAAATAAGTGAACTACAGTTTGCCCTATCCACAGAAGACAAGATTTGAAACAAATGTTAAATGGAGGGCATTGTGAGACATATCTGGAGGTTAAATACTTATTTACATTTATTAATGGTGATGAGCCTAACCATGTCACTCTCATAAAGTCAACTCATGGCATACTGATGTGCTTATATGTAGCCTTGCCGGGGGCTTAACACAAGGTGAATGTCAGCAGATACTTGCAAGGATTTGCTGCTGCTGCTATATTTATTTCTGTTCCACCTTTCTCCCCAAATTGGGACTCAAGGCCGCTTGCAGTTTTAAAAACCAGTGCAGCTAAAAATGTGCATTAAGGTGAATAAGTGATTTAGTTGGCTATTCAGCTTGAAACCATTCTTTATGCCATTCTTGTAGGAAAAGGGCACTCTCATTTTCATGTGTTGACAGTCAGAATTGTAAACAAATATCAATTGATTTACAAAAGCACCAAGTATCACCTGGAAACATCTAATCTAATGGCTTTTATCTCAGTTCATTCCTCTCCCGTGCCACTCCTCTTTCCACCAACCGTGCACAACTGTGAGTCCTTCAGACAAAACAAAGTTATCAAGAGGTTGCAGTATTTGTTGCTGTAGTTGTCTGTCTGTCTATCTATCTATCTATCTATCTATCTATCTACCCATTTAACAATATGATATATATCCAAATAATGTTTCTGTGTGTCCCAGATTATTTTCTGGCAATTCCTGACATCAGCCACATTCAGTAAATAAAAATAATGCCAACAACACAACATTTTATTTCTAATCTTGAGTGGGTTTCTTTTTGATTTGAGTATTATTGGGGCCATATATTCTCTTCTCTTTTCTTTTCTTCTTTTATAATTTTTTTCACCATTATATTGCTATAGTGCTTCAGTGAAACAGTGCTTTTGTGCTACAACTCTAAAAAAGATTTTTTAAAAAGTTCAGAGAGGACAAACATTTGCCATTCAAACCACCACCCCAGCAAACATGTTGCAGTTTAAAGAAACCTTTGGAAGAGCTCTAGTGCAAATTTAGTATCACTTCAAACAGCATATGAAGAGAATACAATGAATGCATGCAGAGGTGATCAAAACACAACAAAATCCAAGAAGCCTACCGCTTTTAAGACCAATCTGGAAGAGTCCCAGGTAAGAAGATTGAAATATTCTCCTTTTGCCAGGGACACAGGTTAGTTTCTGGGGGCCAAAAGACAGATGACAGATGCCGTGCTTGCAACAGTTTGACGCATGGTGGAGTAATGAGGATTAAGCAGAAGGAAGGGGGTAGAGAAAGGCAACAACAGTGGCAGCAGTTCCGTGTCCCAAATAGGTGAGAGTATCCCCCCTCCTCTGATTGTTTGACATGTATGGTTTCCCTGCTCCATTTATGCATTGATATTCAGTCAGAAATTCACTCATTCACACAGCTCTCTATTTTGCAGTCACCTCCTTCTCCTCCTTCAGCAGCAGTAGTGGTATGAATGTATACCTGTTCCATCTTGCAGCAGAAAAAAATGGTGTGGGTGGAAGTGAAGTGAACTTCACTGAGGAACTGACTCGCCCTCAAACTGTTTGAAGTGCAGCTGGGCACACACCACATGAGCCCTGTTGGCTTGCAGCCCAGAGGCACTATGGGCCCCAGTCCAGTCCAATATAGCTCTGTCCCTGCATTTTGCAGTGCAGGTTCAAACAAGTACTGTTCTGGGGTTGCAATGATGGAAGGAAAGGTCTGTGAGAGGGAATGCTTAATTCACAATCTGCTTGGTCCCAGTTCCCCCCTCCCTTTCTTTAGCAAAAGTGATAGATGGAGAAGGAAGAGAGCACAGGCAGAGCTACTATTTTCCAAGGCTATCTTTAAGAACTCTTGAGATGTCATTGAGCCACAAGTCATATCTGTCTTAGCCCAAATAGCCAGCGGTGAGAAATGGAGGGATTTATGGTCCAACTGAATCTGTGAAAGTTAAATTCTATTCCAATCTCTCTTGTCCTCACGTTCATGGTATTCAAGCACTGCTCACTTGAGAAGTGCTTGGCCTACAAGATAGCCAGAAGACTTAAGCCACATTCAGGCATGTAAAAAGAGTCAAAACAATGTGTGAGCAAGGAAGCATGCTACTTCTACTCCTTCTAACATCACTTTGGTGGAATAATGTTTCTGAAGTGGAGAAACATCTCAACACAAGCCATCAGGGTCTCCACATAAGCCAGAACTCAAATTTCCCAGAGTTCATATTTGCATGGTGACTCTCTGTCCGTAGAACAACCTTGTCTTCTTTGGAGCTTTTATTTTTTTTTAGAACATCATCATTATATATCTTGCTGGCCTGGGTCTCAAGACAGTTTACAAAACTTAGAACAGAGGCAGGTAAAAGTTCACATCATACAAAAATGAAGTTGAAGTTGCTGAACACTTTTGAAAGGACAACTCTACATAAAATGGGTAACATTACCCCAAACAGTATGTAACTAAGGCCCTCTCTGCATGTGGAGGGGGAAACGGGGGAAAACACGCTAAAACGGAGCTTACCGGCAGCCAGGAAAGTCCGTCACCATGCGGAACAGCATAAGCTCGCTGCTCCGCAGTCCTCCGGCATCCAAAATGACAGCTTCAGCATCCAAAATGGTGGCTTCTGGCTGGCAGAGGGTCTCCACCAACCGGAGAAACTCGCCAGCCAGAGGCCCGCCCCCGGCAGATCTGCAGGCATGCACTAGTGCGCACCTGCAAATCTGCACTGGAGTGCGGCGACGGAGCTGCACGGGGCTGCACACTCCGTGCTTTTTAAAAACCTCTGAAAAGAGTTTTTTTAAAAACACACTGTGCCACCAGTTCCAGTCACTTCGGAGTGGATTGAGGTGCGGAACTACAAAAAGTAGTCCGCCCCAATCCACTCCACAGTGCAGACAACCTCTGTCAGAGGTCGCTCTGCACCGTTTTAATACCCTGGTGCGGAAAGGGCCAAAATCACATGTCACTGTAGCCAGATATGACAACTCTTGAAATGAACACTCCTGACCACTACAGAAAGCTGAGCAGCTACACTGAGGGTGTAATCCAGGAGTATAGCCAAACTGCAGATCAGCATCTTCAGAGAGAGTGTAATTGCATTCAGCACAGGCTGAATCTCTGTTCCATGGTTTGCATTTCAGCTGACTAGAAGCACCCCTGTCTTGTCTGGATTCAGTTTCAATTTGTTCCCCTGCATTCAGTCCATTACTGATGACAGAAAGAAAATGATAATTGAGGTGAGGCTACAGCTCTCCCTTCCTTATGTGTTTTCTCTCTTCTTTTTTAAATCTGGGCTACTGAGTCTGCATCAATGTCCTTCTGTTGTTCCCCAGTGATGAGGAAATGCATATCCCACATGCTCAGATGCAAGCTCTTTTTAAAAAAGTACTCTTTTTCAGAATTAACCTTACAGAATCCCAGAGGGTTTTTGTTTAATAGTCTGAACTTTCATGCTGTAAGTACTGCAGTTCAACTGCAGATTCTTAAGTGTGAAATAGCAGAAAGACAGGGATTGTGAGGAACAAATTAAATGAAAAAGAGGGACTTGCTTATTGAGGTCACCTGTAAAAGTACCCTGATCTTGTTGAACTGCATGGAAATGTTACATTGTATTTATACTTGTCAGTCTTTGGAGAAAAAGGATCAAGTTAAAATGATGGGATTAGTTTTATCTAATTGGTGAATGTTGCTTAAACACTGGAGATTGTGTGTGCTCCTAGGAAGGTGTAGAGATTTACATAATTTGATGGTTTTAACAGGAAATGTTGTGTATTATCTGATCAACATGCGGAGGCAGTTGGTGGCTTCTGTGTCAGTGGAATGGTGAATCTGCTGCTCTGGTCTGGAAGTCAAGTTCAGCACTTTGGATAGCACCTTTAAATTCAGAGTAAAATCAGAATAGATATATTGCCTCATTGGCTTGAGAAACACTAGCTGTCATCATTTGCCAGGACAATATACACACTGATGGATAATTATTGTCCATTTTTGCACATTCTTTAATGTGGTTGCATTTTGGATGAAGTAGAGTATGGAGCCCACTCTTTATGACATCATTGATTTGGACTTGGTCACATGAATGTTTAGAATGGCCAGTATTTCTTTAAATTTCCCACTTATTTGACATTAATCACAGTAACATGTAATGTTCCATGGCTGTTCACATTGCAAAGTTTTTTAAAAAGAGATGTTAAAATGTGATATGAACACCAAACAAAACTATTCATGGCTGAAATAAATGAAGGTGTAAATCAATGTGAGAGCTTTGTGCCAAAAGGAAACCATGCAACAGGAAGAATGCTGCTCAATGATAATGTCATTTGTTGTGCCTGTCCACAGAAATCTGTTATTGGACTTCTAGTGAGTGACAGCTGTTATTCTCTACCTGCTTCTTTCACTTGCCCAGATGATCTTTCACTCTAGTGGGACTTGTCCAAAACACTGATAAGCAGTCTGAGTACTTTTTTTTTTCAACAACTCTTCAGAAAGGAATGAAAAAGGATGTGTGTGAGGTCCTCTTGCATTTAACTGTCCAAACCCAAGTAACAAATGTCTTCAGTGCTGTTGTATGAAGCTCTTCATATACTTCAGTCTTCTATGAGTATCACTACCTGAGGTTGTTTGGTACAAAGGAACAAAAGGTTTTGGTTTGATTGGTTAGTTGTTTTTTTTCTACCATTGTACTTTTGGATTTCTAATATGAGGTTCATTTGATTGGTTACTATCAAAAAAATAATTTTGAAAGAAGCATTTTACAGTAACAGTTCTTACTGCAGAGGAGAAGTTAGTTAAGTGCTTAATTCTCTGGTGGGATGCAGGTGAGCAGTGATTCTTTGCTCCTGAGTGTCCCTGGAAAGCAACAGTTGTGAGCAGCATCATAGGCAGCATCATGAATACTATCACTTTAAAGACGTTGTTGATATTGAGGTCACCCAGACCATCTTTCTGCAGTTCCTCAATGCTGTTTCAGAAACCACCAATATCAGATCAGACAAGAGAAATGTTAAATAGTGCATAACATATCAATGTTGGCATGGCAGCGGAATGCCTAAATAAATCTCTGATAGTTCAAACCAGTAACATTCAAATCTTGAGCTCTTCCAGATAGAAGTGAAGTATGAAGTATTTTATTTTGGAAAGTCATATGATGTTTTCTTCAACCTTATGTATTTTATGGAAGTTTCCAGCATTATCAAGGACTTTTCATTCCCAATGCTTAGGTCATTTTAAATTAACCACATATATATATATGTGTGTGTGTGTGTGTGTGTGTGTGTATCTGTACTTGCTTTCTGTGTTTCTACATTATTGGAACTAGCTAAGATGGTAGCCACCGGTAAACACAACTATTATTTCCAGGACACAGATTCAAAAGGGATAAAGCAAGAGAAAGAGGAAAGTGTGCACCAAAAGAAAATGATTCTAATGCTTAACAAGTGTAATATTGCTAAAGCTCTTTAGCACTTTGCCTACACTTCTGGAATAATAATAAAAAAGGCTTAGCGGAAACTGACGAAAATTGGTTTCTGAAATGTTAAATGAGAATGGATGTGACATGTGATTAATGGGAGCAGAAAGGGGAAGGACACATGGGAGGGAAACCCAGCATATTTTAAGCAAGAAACTGGATGAAACTTGTGAATAAGCAAGTACAATCAAAACCAAAGCATTAAAAACTCCCAGTATTTCCAAATACTGTTTTTTTTTGCTTCTGGAAGTGTCCTGAATGGAAGGTACCAACATTTCTGAATGGAAGGTACCAAATCTTTACATCTGGGATGGAAAAAGATCCTTGAGATTTTTTTTTAAATTGACAGTGGGAGAAAATAAGATTGATAGATTTTCCCCATCTCTAATCTTGATTTATTTCTGTGACATTTATCCTAACTCCCACCTCTTCAATTCCATTAGCAAACCTGTGGTTGATGAAGGACTATCTTGCCTTTCATCTGCTTGAACAATGCCTAAATCTTGCCATATCTGTAGGGCAAGAGTTGTATTATGCCCTATTCTATTTTCTATTGCTGAAACTAGGAAATATATTTTCACCTTCCTTAAGACAATTTGTGTGGATATCCACTGAGCATCTGGGCCAATGTGTGCCACTAATTAAACTTTTAGAACTTCTGTTTTGACTGCTGCAGCTGCTGGTTATTTGTACCTAAGAAAGGTGAACCTTTGCCCTTTCCTTCTGTGATCCTGATGAGCATCATCAGTCTTTCTCTTGACTTTGGTTTGCCTGATGTGTGGAATTAATTTACTGAGTTTCAATGTCTGTACTTAAGGAGGAAAATGTCTGACTCCTATTTGTTATCTCAGTCTTGGAAACTTGAAATCAGAAGCACTTTCATGGAAATTGTGGTTACTTAAAGCTTCTGGCACATTGATCTTGGCCTCTTAAGCTCCACCATTTGAACAATTTGATCTTCTTGCTTTCAACTTTTTTGTTGTTCTCAAAGGGAAGAACTCCCTCCCTCCTTCAATCAATCTTAAATAAGGACCCAGAGAGTGTTCAAGGTTAACTATTCAAGTAATCTTAAAAACCAAGAGGGAGGAAAAGGGATCGTTGGTCAGATTAGAACAGGAGGAGAGGTGAGAGCTATAGCTGGGATGAAGGATAGCAGTGTGTGTGAAGGAAAAGTATTGTTTTTGAGAGAAGGACAGTAACAACAGACCTGTATTGCATGCATCCAATCCACATTTTAGGTACTACAGTCTCTAGATAGGTCAGGGAAAGATGTCTTTCTGAAATCCAGAAAGGGCACTTCCATTCAGTGTAAGCAGTGCTGATTTAAAGAAAAAAGATATTGACTAAATATTAAAATGCACTTCCTGATGGTAAAATCAAAAGAGATATAAGTTTAAAATCCAGATCATGCAAAAAAAAAAATTAAAAAGATAACTAAACTAACAATAAAATAAAAAGCAGTTAAAAAGAAGACCATTAAAAAGAGGAAAAAAACGGTACATTTTGGAAGAGCCGTCACTCCCCACTCCCTCAGCAAACAGCCATCAAAGGACTATTTAAATGAAAAGGTCTCCACTGGCTTATGAAAGGCAGCCTAGCCTCTCTAAAAAGGGGATTCCAGACCCATGAGATGATCCTCATCTGTTATTTCTCACAGAGGTACCTGTGAGGAAGATGGAGCAGAGAGAAGGGCCTCCTTCTAATAGGGAGGGGACTAAGGTATGAAACACTGTGGCCAGCCAGTGTTAGGCAAAGAAGCAGTGCTGGGTCCAAAAGCAGGCCTAAGCTATGAATGTGATCTTTCAGAGGAAGTATAATAGGGATGGAAAGAATATTTGAGTATATTCAAAAAATGGTTGAAAAGCATTTTTTTTATATAATTTTATTGAAGTTTCACAATTAAAACAAACATTTATTATTGCTATTTCACATGAATTATTTCTTGAATCTTCCAAACTGATCTAGATTTCATTTCCAATATCTCTTAACATTGTTATATCCTTGTACTGCATTTTTCAGTTATTTTACACATTGGTACATAGCATTTCCATTTTCCATATTTCTGCTTCATGATATCTACCATAATCATCACAATGAGATTTTTCCACATATTATCGTGAATTATAGACTTCTATCGAAGGTCATCCAGCAGTCACCTACAATTTGCCATTCTTTCTGAATTTCGTCTTCTGATTTCCCTTTCAATCTTTGAGAGACTATGTCAGCGTTTTTATTTTCAATAAAGGTTCCCCACCATTGTTCTATTGTAGGTATTTGCTGTGTTTTCCATACCTTAGCGTATTCAATACGTGCAGTTGTTATCATATATAATAATATTCTCCAATATTTCTTTATATTCATGTCGTCTACTGAATCTGTCATATTTAACAAATACAATTCAGGAATCATAGGAAATTGTAGCTTCATTGTTTCACAAATCCTGTTATGTATCTCAGTCCAATATTTCTTAACCTTTGGACATGTCCACCAGATATGATATATCGTACCCACCTCTTTTAAACATTTCCAACAAAGCCCAGTACCTGAATTGGAAATCTTTTGTAATTTATCTGGTGTCAAATACCATCTATAAAACATTTTATAATAGTTCTCTTTCAAATTCTGGGCAACCGTAAATTTATTTGTCTTTTTCCAACTCTGCTCCCAAGAGTCCAGTTGAGTTGTATGACGAATATTCTGTGCCCAAGAGATCATTACTGCTTTAACAGTTTCTTCATACTTCTCCTGGTGCAATATTTCCTGAGTGATTTGGGCTAGTAAGTGGGAGGGTTTTCAAAGAGTCGTTTTATCACTCCTACCTTCTCCTTTATGTCAAATCCATATGTCTTTAAATCCATCTGAAACCTTTCAGTTAACTGCCTGTAAGGATACCAGTTTAGAACTGTTCCTTCTTGCTCCAACTTGTCTCTTGATTTAAGCTGAGTACTATTCGTTTTTGTCCTCTCAATTATGTCATCATATCGAAGCCACTTATCAGATTGAATCCATCTACCAAAGAAAGCTTCTTGAGGGTAGACCCAGGTGGGCAGCTGCCTAATGTTTCTAGACTTGTAATCGTCCCAGACTTTCAAAAGTGATATCCTGATGTAATGATTTGTGAAATCTTTATCTGCTTTATCATAAAACATATAGGCATGCCACCCCATCCTCAAATCTGCCCCCTCCAAATGTCAGCATTCTGACATCTTGTAGATTTATCCAATCTTTTATCCATATAAAAACCGCAGCCTTGTAATAAACCTGAAAATCAGGTAAGCCCATACCGCCTCGATTTCTCTGATCTGTTAAAACATTCCACTTAATCCTGGGTTTTTTCCCTTGCCATATAAACTTGGATATTTCTCTCTTCCATTGTAGAAAAGATTTCTTATTCAATATTACAGGAAGATTTTGGAACAAAAAGTTCATCTTTGGTAAAACGTTCATCTTGATTACCACAATTCTCCCCAACATTGACAAGTTTAACTTAGACGAGCTTTCCAAATCCTTAATTATCTGCTTCCATTTTTTTTCATAGTTGTTTGAATATAGCTCGTTATTTCTTCTGGCGATCCAAATTCCCAAATATTTAACTTTTTGTCCTCTCTTGAATCCCGTTTTTTGTATTATTTCCGTCTCTTCTCTCTCCCCTCTCAAATTTTTGGTCAAAAAAATTGTTTTTTTCCACATTTATCTTAAATCTGGAGAACTCTCCATACTCTTGAATTATTTAAATCAATTTTCCAATACCTCTACATGGATCTTCCAGAAAAACCACCAAATCATCTGCGAAAGCTTTCAACTTGTATTGGTGTTTCTTAATTTGAATTCCTTTAATGTCGTTGTCTTCTCTAATAGCATTATTTAATATTTCCAATGTCATAATAAAGAGCAGAGGGGACAATGGACACCCTTGTCTAGTCCCCCTCTTCAGTTCTATCAACCGTGTTCTTTCACCATTTATCAGGAGTCTAGCTTGTTGTTGTTTATAAATTGCTTCAATCCATGAGACAAATTTCTCTCCAGCCGACATTTGTTTGCAAGTCATTATCATAAAAGGCCAGTTAATCATATCAAATGCTTTCTCAGCATCAAGAAATATCATTGCAATTTTCCATTCATTATGTCTTTCATAATACTCAATTATATTAAAAACCGTTCGAATATTATTCCTCAGTGATCTTTTTGGCAAAAACCCGTTTTGATCTTCATTGATAATGTCGGACAACACCTTTTGAGTCTAGCAGCAAGGATTGAAGCAAAAATCTTGTAGTCTACATTCAAAAGTGATATTGGCCTATAATTTTTCACGTCAGTGAAATCACTGCCTTCTTTTGGTATCAATACTACATTCGCTTCTTTCCAAGTATCTGGTATTCCTTCCTTTACTATTCCATTTATTGTGCTTTGTAGAGGTATTGAAATCTCATGTTCCAATGTCTTATAATATCTGGCAGTATAACCATCTGGTCCTGGAGCCTTATCAGTCTTCAAATTCCGAATGGCCTCCACCGCTTCAATCATTGAAATGGGTTTATTCAATATCAATCTTTGCTCTTCATTGAACCTCATTTTATTCGTTTTCTCCAAATATTCTTGAGTTCCTTGTTGGTTTATCAACTTTGGGGCCTTACCCATCAGCTTAAGATAATATTTATAAAAAACTTGTTTTATGTCCTCCTGTTTTGTAATTTTTTTCTTTCCAATCACAATCTCCGATATAATATTCCTTGTCCTCCTTTTACACAGCAAAGAAGCTAAAAACTTTGAAGGTTTGTTGGCTTGTTCAAAAAATTTCTGTCTTGTTCTCTGCATCTGTTGCTCTATTTCATCTGCATTAAGTTGACTTAATTCAGCTTGATATAATTTCATCTGTAATCTAATCTGATGATTAGCCGGATTCTGTCTCATTTGTTTCTCGATCTCTTTCATCTTCTCCAAGATTAAGTCCTCTTTTTTTCTCTTCTCTTTCCTGATCTCAGCAGACCATCTAATGAAGTTTCCTCGCATAACAGCTTTACTTGCATCCCAGATAGTTTTCATTGACAACTCAGGTGCCATATTTTCAGCAAAGTAATTTGTTATCTCTCTTTTAGCTTTCTCTATATAGTCCTCCTTATTCCAAATCTCATCGTTCATTCTCCATGTTCTTTCTCTGTCTTTCAGCTGAATCTTAATTTGTATTGGATTATGGTCTGAACACAAATTTGGTAAAATGTCCATTTGTGTAGTCTTCATCAATAATTGCTTAGATACCAACATCATGTCTATCCTTGACATTGATTTGTGTCTATCAGAATAGAATGTGTATCCTTCCAGTTGTCCATTCTTATATCTCCAAGTGTCATATAAATTTAAATTATCCATCAGATTGAAGAAACTCTTAGGAAGTTTACCATTATTTCGGGGGATCAATTTCTGATTAGATCTATCGATTAGAGGATTGATGACTCCATTAAAATACCCCCAAAAAATAATATTTGTGTTTCCTGATTCATTTAAGTACTCCAATATCTGTTGCTGTATTTTGGGGAAGAATTCCCTTTAGCCCCATTCGGTGCATATATTCCCACTATTAAAAATTTGTCTTGTTTCAGAATCACTTCAACTCCTATATATCGACCATTTTTATCTTGGTAAATTTGACGCACTTCGTATTTTGAATTCACATATAATAACACACCCTTCTTCTTTTTGTCAGTCACAGATGCAAAACAGCTTCCCAATTTTGGATTTCTAACATATTTAAGGTCTTGAGTTTTAATTCTACCCTCTTGAAGACTTATTATGTCCAGATTTTGCTTCTCCAAATGATGAAAAATTTGTCTTCTTTTATATTTGGAGTTAAACCCCTTAATGTTCCACGAGTATATCTTCAGATCCATTTTCTTTTCTAATTTTATTATATTTTATATATAACTTGACTTAGTCCTCCTGAAGAGCTCCATCTAATTCCCCTTCTTCCTGTTCCCTGATCCACCCGATGCTCCTCCTTCTTCTGACAATGACCTTCTGACCTTCTCCAAGGTCTTCTTCTTCTTGTTGGAGTTGCAATCTTCCCTCTTCCATGGCGCTCTGCTCCTGTTCCTGATTTTTTTCCACCTCAGAGATATTTTTTGAAAGCTCCTTCTTCAGTCTCTTCATCATCTCTTTTGCTTTATACACTGAATTAATCCAATATCTCCGTTGTTTGTATGTAAATGACAAGTCCTTGATTTTCTCCCATCAATAACTAATTTGAAGCTTGACCAAAAGATTTGCCAAAGGTTTGTATTCTTGTCTTTTCTTTAAAATCTGATAAGGAATGTCTTTAAAAATTCTAATGTCTTTATCTTCAATTTTCAAGGGTCCATCGTAGCTTCTTTGGAGTACTCTATCTCTTATAATTGTCCTTGTAAAGATAATGATGATATCTCTGGGTAATTTCCTCTCTCTACCACTCTAGAGGACACCCTGAAAATTCTGTCAATATAACTCTCCATCTTCTCTTCGTCAATGTCGATGAAATCAGCCAAAGCCAGAACTATAGTCTCTAACAAATTTTCCACAGAGGCCTCTGGAACACCTCTTAAACACAGTGATCTCTCCCGATATCGCAACTCCTGTAGAGTGATCTGAACTTCATCCTCTTGTTGTCTCTCCTTAACCACTGTCATTTCCTTTTCTACTTGTCTTACTTGCTGCTTTATCTCTTTATTATCTGTTTTTAGCTTTGTCACATCCATTGATATGTTTTCCAGTCTCTTCCCCAGTCTATCTGTTTCTTGTTTCATGTCTTCTCTCATCTCTTTTCTTGTTTCCTTTATATCACTTCATAAATCTTCTCTCATACTTTTGAACTCTTCCTTCATTTGTAACATAAAGTCTTGTGATTTCTGGGGTATGTCTACAGATGTCCTCCTAGTTGCTTGAGATGAAGTTGCCTGAAAAGTTGCCTGAGAAATAGTTGCTGCCCCACTGGCTGCAGCAGCAGCCTTTTCTTGTTCTTTCTTTCTTGTTCTTTGATCCATATTTTACAACTATTGATACCAATTGATTTTAAATAATCAAACAATCAAATATTTGAGTCAAACAGCAGGTTAAACAAAATCAATGCTATCCGACACTTAATATTTAAATCTCACAAAATAACAGTCCTACCCTAATTTTAAAAAAAAGTTACTTCAACATACAAAAACGTATTGTAGTGTAATGTACCTTAAAATGCTAATACTCTAAAATCACATATCAATTCATTTCATTTCAATTCATTTCAATAGTTCAGTTCAGTTCAGCAATTTTAACCTTGAAATGTATCTAAAGTAAATCTAAATTTTTCTATACCAAACTATAAAGTAGTGCTATGTCAATCAAGCTCTAATATTATGTATTTTATATTTTATAATTAGACCATATACGTTCTCATGTTCTTACAATATGTAAAATTCAAATCATACATAGCATAGGTATTGTTCCATTCAATATAAATTCAATATAAAATTATCACTGGTCTGTGCTTAGGCCCAGTCCTCTCAATTCCCCCTCCCTCCGAAGCTATGGTTTCACTTTCTGGATAGTTGACACAATCACTTGTAAACCTGGTGATAGCTAGAAGCCAAGCCGCTCCGCTGCGTGGAGGTGAAAAAGCCTTGTCCTCACAGCACAGCCATAACAAAGTTCTCCCAAAGGTTTTTTTCTTTTCTTTTTCTCACTTGGTTCTCAGTTAGTTCTCACAGCCAAGGCATCAAAAAAAATCAAAAAGAAAACACACTACAACACGGTTCTCCAATTGCAGTCCAAGGAAAAGGAGATCCAACTTCTTTATACTTGGAACTGTCTTTTACACTTTAAATTTTATATTCCAATAGTAAAAAAGAGAGAACAAAAGAAAACATAAAAGTAAAAACAAGCCAATAGCCAAGTATTCACAGTCACAATCCAACTCTCAGTTCACTGTCTCTTTCCTTCCAAAATAGCATAAAACAGAAGAAAAAAGGATTTATATATCCCATATCCATATTCCATACCAAAACCACTCCAATGCTTCACATCCTTCCAAATCATCAATCCAAATTATCCCAAATAATAAATCCAGCTAGTCCAAGTCCTTGAATTGAATATCCAAATAAATTCCAAATTTAAAAAAGCAACAGCAATCTCAAAAAAAGAAAAATATTAATAACATGAATCTTTAGTAAAGTCCAGTCCAGTCTCTACACTTAATTGTATCAGATAGTCCTTCTGGAATTCAGGCATAAAGTCCTATATTCAGGCAAACTGTCTCCATCCCCCCAAAAAGAGAAAGAAAATGTAAGAAGCAGAATTATTCCAAACTTACACTCACTGACAGCGAGGTCTCTTCATAGTAAGCTTCTGCCCACTGCTGCTGGTCCAGTTATAGTTGCAGTTTAAAATGAAAGGAAATCAAAGATCAGCCAGCTTACTGTTATGTTAATGCGTCTTCTCCTTTAAAAATCGGTGGCGGCACTTGTGCCATTTCTGGCGTCCCTGTTAGACCCGTTGAGCTCTTCGGTCCTCCAGCGGTCTCTCGCCCCTCCTCTATTTTGCAGAGGCTTGACGCCAGATCAGGTTCCCCCTTCGAGCCATTCCACACCCCCTTTACCGGGGGGGGGGTGTCTGCCGCTTCTCAGATGGAGGAAAAGCAGCTGGAAACCAACGGGAGACAGCATGGAGATCGCTGAACTTCACTCCATGCTGCCGCTCACGCACTCCATGCAACGGAAGTCCGAAAAGCATGTTTTTCAACTGTTAAAAAACCCTGATTAGAAGAATCTTAGATTAATGAAAATCTTTGCAGTTCAGGATTTAATCTGCACAAAATTCACACATGGTAATTTTTGTGTTAAAACAGCATTTTCTGCATGGAAAATAATATTTCAATGGAGAAATATTAATTTCTGTGCAGACAAAGCTGTTTTTCTGCACAGGAAATGCTGTAAAATGTTGGGATTTATTCCATGTAAAAATTGCACATGGGTGATTTGTGTTAAAAAAAAAAGCATTTTCTGCACATAAAACAGCATTTTCTGTGCAAGAATTAATATTTTTGTGTTTTTATGTGCAAAAAACGCTGTTTTATCTTCAGAAAATACTGTTTTATGAGCAAACCACCATGTGTAAATTTTGCATAGAATAAGTTCCAAATTGCAAATAGCCTTCCAAAAATGCTCAAAATTGCTGAAATTCCTTAAGAATACCTTCAAGAAGAAACATAGTGAAAAGTTACATCCCTAGAATGCAGCCTTATCCAGAACAGGATATAATTCCGTCTCCAGGTTAGCTTTCCTACTGACCAATACCACTTTTATCTTGTCTGGATTGAACTTCAGATTATTCACTCACATTCAGTCCTTCAGTGAATTTGGATAGTAATTCAGAGCCTCTACGGCCTCCTTAATATCAGTTGTAAAAGAGAAAGAGGGAGCTGGGTACCATAATTTTTCAAATGAGTAAATCAATTCATATCAGGTCAGACTAGATGTGCCAGGTGATTACTATCCCAAATGCTGAGATTTCAGGGCTGAAACTTGAAGCTAAGGGATCACTCCCTTACCATGTCATGCGGGAGGGGCTGGCAATGACAATAAACATCAACCACAGTTGCAGAAAGTATGCAGTTCAAATGAAAAATGTGTGTGTGTATTTTCCTTATTTTTAGACTTGTGGATTCTTTTTTAAGTCATTGTTCTCACCCTGACAGCCATGTGGAGCAGAGGTGTCAGGCCTTGATATCTGACAACCCAAGGACATGCTACAAATGGCCTCAGATCGAGTTGTGTTGAGACAAAATGAAAGGGTGGAGGGGGCTTGCATGAGTCCTCCATACTAGGACAAAATGCATAGGAATGGGAGAGGGAGTGTTAGCCTGAAAACTGGGGGTCCCACGAGGGGTGCCCGACTTTGCCAATTGAAAAGATCAAGATGGGGAAATTAGAACTCAGAGCACTGGTTTGACATGTGAGAGGCAGGGTAACTTAGCAAGACCTTGTAACCCAACGTCTACGGCTTCCGGGGAATGAGCAGGCCAGGTTACAATGATAACAACTTTATTAAACAAAAGCAAGGTAAATCAAACACACGCACGCTAACTAACTAAAGGAATGAGGAAGAGAGACTTGGGGGAACAGTGGGTGATACGACAGCCTGATCGCGATGTCCTCTAGAATCTGGAGTGATGAGTGATGGGGCTCAGCGCTGGCTGCTGAGGGGAACTCTTGAATCAACCAGCAGCAAGTCGGGATGGCAGTTCAAGAGGAACCAACGAGGTCCCAAAATGGGGACTGTTTATAGGGTGAAACATGCCTGGCGGCTATGGCAAACCAAGTAGGGAACAAAAGAGTTTTGGCACTAGACAAAAAGATCTGGTGAGGTCACTGTCTGCAGGATCGGATTAACATTGAAAGACAAAAGAGTGGCCGGTGAGCTGATGGCCTTCTCCAAAGGGGTGGTTTGGCGGGAAACCGCGCTGCTATTGTGGAGTATGGGTATGGGTGTCCCCTGAAGCTACGTGAGGCTTGGGAAATGCTGGCTTGAATGAGGAATGGAATTTGAACAATTAGTCAGCCACAGCCAGTACGTGCTTGTTTCAGAAACCAACCCAAACAAGTGCAGCGGGTCCGCCGAGCGTGGTCTAGCCAGGGCCGAATTAAGTGATATCAAAGCAATATCGGGGAGTCCCTTCTTGGGTCCCATAGCCGTCATAACAGGAGCTCCAGAAGAGAAAAGTTAGGCTTGCATAATCCTTCCCCCATCCTTTACAAAGGTTCCTTTGCAAAGCAGAAACAGGTAGCTGGTTCAATTTTATAGTCTCTCTGCAAGCCTTGGGAGGCTTTGAAATCTCTCTGTAAGCCTCACAATATGAGGTGAAACTTGTACAGCAAACTGCCATTAAAAATAGTGCAGGCCAGCAGCAGAGGTGGCAACAAATCCCAGCAGTCAGCAGTATCATTTTCTTCAGCAACCCTGTCTCCATGAAGCCTGGCTGGCATGTTCCCCAGAGGAGGGGGAGCCCAAGGAATATGGCATTCCTGGCAGTCAGGGCTTGCTGTGGCTTCCATTACTGCCCTATCCCATTTTTAACATGGGTTTACTGTATAAGCCTCACTGTGCATTTGTAGTCTACTGCGATTTTTGATATCTGTGACAGGTCCTGGAACCAAGCCCTTGCAGATACCAAGGGCCCACTGTATGCCTTTGTTGAGGGGGAAAATAACCCAAAGCTGTAGTGAAGTTGTTTTCTTTCTGTTCTTTACTTTCAGGATATCTCCCTAGGCTGAAGGCCTATGATGCAACATGAAATATTTAGACACTTTACCTGCCATTTGGCCTGGGCAGGTGAAAGTAGTAGTGATGATGATAGTGAAAAAGTGTTAAGAAAAACCCAAAGACTAAAAAAATATTTAAAGCTTTCAAAAAAAATGCAAACTAAAATACCAAATACAACTTATCCACACTAGTTATCATGTGCTGGAAAGTCGGGGGTGGGGGGAAGTAAAGGTTTATTCCTGCTTGTCTAAGGTGTGTACCAGTGTCTAGTAGTGGGCAATTTGACAATTGTAGTAACTATTATTACAGCACATTACAGATAAATCAGGAGCTAAATGGGACCTTGAAATAGAGAAAAAAATTAGATTACATGAAAGAAAAGTTTGGATGAGGGCTGGAGGGAGTAGAGAAAGAACCCTGAAATAGGTAATCTTCTATTTTTCTAAATGTGCTCCCTGACTGAGACCATGTGTGCCAGCTTCACCCTGAAGCAAATTGCTATAGTGAAGCTATTAACTTCTAAAAATAGGGAGTTGAAATGGAAACATTAAGAGACCTGCTACTGGGCATAGCTACAAACCTAGGAAAGTTGTAACAGGAAGAGCCCCATATTCTCATAACATCTCTCCCTCCCACCAGTTTTCTAGCACATTGCAGTGCTTTGCTTTTGGGTAGCTGAAGAAATACTTCTTGGGCTGTGATTCTTCAGCTAAGATTCTTTGGGTAATCTCCAAACAGGGAACAGGTCTATTATCAGAGTTGGGTAATTGACCTAATGATTGCGATGGGTAAATTTAACTTCCATGTTGAGAGGAAGACAAATGGTAGTGGAGGCAGACTACAACTCCCTGAGTTCCTGAGCCTGCTTCACCATGTGAAATTCTGGCTAGGAAATTCTGAGTGTTTAGTAACTTTCCCAGATCTGAGTGTTGTCTTCATGCCATATTCCCACAAGCTTATTGAAAGCATCTGGATGTCCATCCTAGAAAACAGGATATGACCCAGATGGACCCTGAGAATAATCCTACAAAGCTATCCTCCCCTCATTATCTTCTCAGTCATTCTAAACAGTTTTTTCCCCTCCTTATATACCTCCAGATTTCAAAAGAGAATTATGAAGACCATGAGCAGACCTCTGAATTGTAGCCAGCACTTGTGTTTCAGGGTGAATATCAGCCATATTGTTTCTAGTTCCCAGTATAGATTGCTGTTACTTGCATACATAACGATGATTTATTCATCCAGCAATCTCTGTCTTGGAACTAAAACTAACAGTATTTAATCTGTTTTTGGTGAGGAAGGGAGGGTTGGTGCTTCTCTCATTCTCTACTTTTTATACAATCTAGTCTGGTGAATAGTTCTGGGGAACTCAAGTATCTGCAAATGTAGATAACATTTTTATTAGACTTAATAATGACATTACCTGACTGTTCTTTTTTTCACAGACCAGCATATTTTCCTCTACTATTTCTTTTTTTGGAAACTGATTGGGAAGAAGATAATAATATGACTTCACTTGTGATACTTTAGAAAAGTGTTTGTATTTCTTTAAAGTTGTATGTCTTGGTTTCAGCTACTTTTCTCCAGAAAAACAAGCTGACATGGCTGTATTTATATCCAGTGTGTCTTTTCCTCCCTGCTACACAAGAGTCAAAGTCAAAGAGTCTGGAAGAAATCTGTGGAAGGCAAGTTTGACACATAGGCTGAGAAGGTAAGTTAAAGATCTGATCAGGAATGTTTGTTGAAAGGAGCCCTGGTGGCGCAGTGGTTAAATGCCAGTACTGCAAGCCACAAGGTTGTGAGTTCGATCCTGCTGGGCTCCAAGGTTGACTCAGCCTTCCATCCTTCTGCAGGTCGGTAAAATGAGTACCCAGCTTGTTGGGGGCATGTGTAGAAATGTATCGAAATACATACTATTTGTAAGTTGTTCGCTGCCTCGATCCATACGGAGAGGCGGGATACAAATAAATAAATTTTAAAAAAAAGAATGGAAAGTTAGTATAACACAAGTACAAATATGTTGAGCTGGAATCTTCTATATTAGACTGTATGGGTACTATATGGGCCCCCATTTTGTTCAGATTCTGATCTGGCAGAGTGTCATACAGATATATCAACATGGTCTCTTAATTTCTCCTGAAATTACTGGGGAAGGAAATTCTCTTTCAGAACCATCCTATGTGATGCACAAGAATAAAAAGGGGGTTGGCTGAATATCATGCCCTGAATGCTGCAGTTGTCATCAGGAGCCAAACTGAAGTATAATGGATAGAGCATCTTCCCTTTCTTGAGAAATCTGCCTTCAGCTTTTCAGTAGCCATGAATGTTTTATAGTATTCAGCAAATCCAGGGATCTAAATGGAAACACAGGGAAGTTCCAGAACCTCCAGTAGCAGTATTCTTGTCATTCACATGACAGTTAGTTACTCCTTCAGAGCAGATAATGTTTTCAAAAAGCAGATACTTTCCACTTCCTTCCCTGTTTTCTTTCTCAAATAGCTATGCTGGTTTAATGATGAGTAGAGTTGAATAGTGGGCTTTGGTGATTGTAAGAATGAGCCAAAACTGAATCTGCAGTGAAATGAGAACAATTCTTGGTTGACAGTGAGTAAGTAGACAACTAAGTTCTGAGCATGAATTATCAACAACTATTAGCTTTATAAACCTCATCTAATCAGTGGCAACTCTACAGATATGAACATCAAACATCACCTTGAAGTACATTGCATTACTTGTTACAAATGGGATTAAGAGTCTGGAGTAAGACTGCCTGATTCACAAAGTAAATGGCTATTACCAGGAAAAATTCCTATTCAGAAGAGAATGGGAAGTTATACTTTTTTAAAATTATTATTATATCACTTGTTATCTAGAACTCACAGTTGTGCTGGCAAGGGAATATAACTCATGAGAATGGAAATAGGAGATTCTAGAAACTGTGGTTCAAAAATGAACTTTTCTAAGCTCCCATCCATTGAACCAGTTAGTTGCAAGCAATATGATTCTAGTCTTATTTCTGTGTTTTCTGGAGCAATTTCAGCAGAAGTGTAGCTACAGGAAGGGAGCAAAATGAGGTCACTAACCTCAGAAAATAGTTCTACCTTGCAAATGAAATTTTTCTTTCATCCTAAATTTCTAGCATTGTAGAGTGTGACACACTGAAAAATATTCAAAACCTAGAACTCTCATATTTTCCATATTCATGTGCTCTTGGCAACTTTGCTTGCCTCTTGTTTTTTATATGCCTAAGTCATATTTCTAAATGCTCAAGCGTAATGCTAGAAATCTGAAAATTTCATTGTAATGCAGAATTCTTATTTGGGGAGCAATGACTTCATTCCTCTCACCATAGCTACACTCTTGAATTTCAGTCTGTTAGATTGTCTGGCTGCAATAAGTGAACAGATGTATAAATAACAGAACTAAAGCAAGGTGGCATTCTTTTCTATATATCAATATTTCTGATTCATGTGATCTTGACAGGAGAGCTACATTTATTAATCAATGTTAATAACCTGTGTATTATTTTTAACTAAACATTGAGATAGCCTGGGAGATCAAAGCCTTTAATACAGTAAAAGAGATATTTCTGTTGGCCTAGATCAAGGAAATTTCTTCATCAAAGAGGGCAGCTTGCTATAATTTATTTTCACTTCATATCCCCAAATCTGTAATTTGCCTTGGATTTTTTATAACTCCCCCCCCCCAGGATAAAGCATGCTTCTTTTCTGTGTTTTAAGGATGTGGAGTATCTTTTGTAGTCTTTCAGTTAGGACTGCTGTGAGAATTTCTGAATCATAATTTATCAAGGAGATGGGTCTGTAATTTAAACAGTATGTTTCTTCTTTGTTGGGTTGTCATTTAACTGATTGGTTCTGCATCAGAAATAGGCATGTGCTACACAACCTGCAGGGGAAATTCTATTTTCAACTGCCTCTTTCTTTACAAAGTTGGTTACCTTTCTTCCAACAATATCAATTGCATGCTTCATTCAAACTTCTAGGCTATATTTCTGAATTCCTATTTTTGCTCAGGTCCCAGTAGGGATATGTGATTCTGCCGAATTCAGTTTCTCTTATCCTAACTTTCCTAGTGTGAAGGCTGTTCCACCCTAATTCTGCCTCATATTTTTGATGTCGATTGGATTTTCAAAAACAGTTTCAGCATCAGATCCATCTATGATCATTATGGTGGAAAGTTTAGTTTAATACTCATGAAGAACAACCCTCAAGTAAAGTCCCCCCCCCAAACAAATTATTCAGAGAATCACAAGATATTCCATAGTTTTGGTCAGATGTTAGCAAATTTGATTGAGTTTTTTCCCACCATAAAATCAGTTTGTGCTAATGTTTACCTGTTGTTTTTTGATGTTATCATTGGACTGTGTGTTTTTTTTAAAAAATTCTCTTGGGTTTTGCTTTCATCTTCCTATATTAATTTTCTGGGTGATTCAGTTCAATCAGTTCACAAAGTAAATGAGAAGAGATCATAATGCCGCATAGGCAGTTAGGTTTGCTTACCTGAGGAAAAAGTTTGTTGATAAAAGTTTGGCTTTAAAACCACTGTGCATTCAACCATGTTTGTCACAATGAACTAGGCACCTTTCTCCTGACCTGCCACCCATCACTATCTTTATACTCTATCTTTTTTCCCACAGCAGGTGTCAAGCTGGTTTTAAAAACACAGAAAATTAAAAAAAAAAACATTCAGTTTTTTAAAAATACAAACATCGAAACTGAAATGAAAACAGTATTAAAATAACAGTGTTAAAACCATTCAAAATATTAATTTAAAACAAATATTAAAAACAGTACAGCATCAATGGAAAAAACAAAAACAAAACACCATCACCCCTTTTCTTATTAAGAATCAGTTCTCAAAAACTTGCTGGAATAGAAAGGTCATCACCTGTCACCAAAAAGACAGCAAAGAAGGAATCCTTATAACCGCATTAGGGAGGGATTTCTGAAGTCTGGAAGCAGTCACAGTGAAAGTAGTATCTCCCATTCTGACCAAATATGCCCATGAAGGCAGTGGGATACGAAGAAGTGACACATGATTTTATCTGCCTAAGGAAAAGCAGTCTCCTTTGGCAAGCGGAATTAGCTGAGAATTGGATGAATTTTTCATCATTAACGTTTCTTTTCATAAGTGTGACAGAAAGAACTTGAGATTTTAAAAATTCAAATGTGAAAGAAAGAAAAATCCACAAAAATTGAGAACCTCCCCCACCAAAATTTTGTGTATTCAGCTATGGAATGACTTTAGCGTAGTGGTTTGTACTTCCTGATAGAATGTATAGATTAACATATGTGTTCATTGCATCTCATATTTCTCCAGTGTTTCATCATAGTTCTTACCTCAAAAACATCAACCTGTGGTGTTTGAAAAAGAAATATTTTAGGTTTAAAAGACAGAAACATGTATATTGGAAGACAATTCATTGTAAATGCTTTTTTTTTTTGAGAAAAAAGTTCTTTACAAATATACTATCAAGATGGTTTTCTATGTGAATGTTGAAGAATATTCAATATGAATATTTTTCTGGATTATTTTCAGATTAATGTGGCAGTGGCTTCGAATGGATTTATGAGTGAACCTTTGTGAAAGTCATTTAGACTAGGAATAGATCAATCCATTCATATTGATAATGAATGGGTATTACACAATGGGTACTTTTAAAGTTCGTTTTTATTCCATTTCTTGCATTCGTCTTACTATAAACTTAATTACTTTCCTGATGTGTAATTAGGGATATTAAGTCTGAACAGGATGCGAAGGGTGACATTTTTCTATTTTCACCTTGTATACAATTTCATTAGAACTATGCCAAGCAGAAAATAACAAAGATGTGGAAAAAAATGTTTATTCAAATGGAAAGTTTTGATGCCCAGGTTTCTTTTAAGGTATTTCCAGATGGTTAATTTGCTTGACTCCAGATATCATAGTGTGTTCACGTCTTCAGTATTTTGGCACCATCAAAAAAAATTGAAGTAGAATTGTGGTTCACTGGAAAAAAGATAGATGATGTGATTGATTGTATGCCCCATCACAAGTTTCTTCTTTGTGGATATTCTAAGGATGGATTGATACCACAGCAAGCTGGAGAAGGCAGGAGGAGCAAAATATCCCTGTTGTCACTTTGTCATTCTGCAGTATTCTGCTGGTATATTGCATATCTGGGATTTCTTTTTCATCTTCCAAAAGCAACCATAGTAAACTGGTATCAATGAACTGCTTGTATAGAAGAAGATCTATTACAAGAGATCCAGAATTCTAGTTGAAAAGACACCCCTTTTCTCTGGCTGATTGACTGTAACTCTTAAAAATCTGCCAGTTCTTCCTCCTCGTCTTCCTCGTGATGTGACCCTTCCATTGTAAGCAGCAGACTGTTCTTCTGCCACTCTGAAAAAGAAGTGTCCCTGGTTATCAGATCTGCAAAAGGCTGCAGTGTAAAGCAAGAGTTTTCTTAGCTAATCAATATTTGGGGTGAGGAGTGAGGTGGGGAAATCCTTACTTTCCATTTTAGGATTGCAAAACATTTTTGTTTTGTTTTTTTCATTTTTGTGCAGAATGATTTCAAATGCATTTTTCTTTTTTTCTGTGGAACGCATTGCAAAAGTGTATGGATTTGTAACTACATAGCATGATAGAGTTGGAAGGTACTGAAAAGGCCATTAAGTCCAACCCCGACCTGTGGGAATACAGAATTAAAGCACTCTTGAGAGAAGCTTATCAAACCTCCAATGAAAAAGAATCCATCACTTTCCATGGCAGTTTCTTTCCACTACCGACCAGCTTTACCCACCAGGAAGTGCTATTAATGTTTTAGTGGAATCTCTGTTCTTGTAATTAGAATCTATTAGTTCATGAACTAGTCTCTGGAAAACAGACCTTCTCTATCTTACCTGTGGCATTCCTTCAAAAATATGTGGCTATCACATCACCTCTCAATCTTCTCTTCCAAAAGCTAAACCTATCCAGTTCACTAACCTGTGTCTCTTAGGGCTTGGTTCTCAGGACTCCTATTTTCTTCTTCACTCTCCTCTGGACATATTCCAGCTTGTCAAAATTCTTCTTGAACTGTGGCACCCAGAACCTGACATATTATTTCAGGTGGGTTCTGACCAAAGCAGAATAGAGGAACGCTGTGGCCATTTCTGCCCTACACTGTTGTAGTACTATTATTCCACTTTCAACCTTCTGTAGAATTCTAGGGTTTGTAGTTTTACTGGGACCAAAGAGCTCTCTGGCTGAGAGTTCTAAATGCCCCTCCCTAAACTGCAAAAGTCCAAGATTCCATAGGATGTTGAAAGTGGAATAATAGCATTATAACATTGTAGTGGAGAAATGGCCTATGACTTCCCTTGAGCTGGGCCCTTTTTGCACGTTATCCGTTTGCATGGCTGGGGGGGGGCATCTCACACGAGAAGCCTCATCTGAAATGCTGCCACTTTCCCGTTCCTTCATCCCGCAGGTCGCTTCCTGGTAGCGCGACCGTCATGCTCGCGCCCTGCCCCTTCCTTCCGCAGTGCAGTCTGGGAGCTGTAGGCTGCACTGGGGGAAGGAAGCGCGACTGCCCCAGCTTGCTGATGCACCACATGCAGGTAAATGCGCGAGGGCGCTGCGAGCATTTTGTGAATGCGCAGTATTTTCAGCTTAGAGCCAAAAATAAGAAAATGCGCACACGCCCCGCTTTAGGCTCCTGAGTGTCGCGTGAATGGGAGTGCGTTGTACGGACCGACGCTCCTAGTCACGCGACGCTCAAGGGGCACTCGCACAAAAAATAAACTGCATGCGAAAAGAGCCCTAGACACTGTACTCTTCTTGATTTAGTCTAGAATTCAGTTGGCTTTTTTGGATGTCACATCGTACTTTCTCATAGTTTTTCTTTTAAATATTTTAAATTATATTTTATTATTTTAACAATGTTTTAATACTGTGTTTTAATATAGTAAGTAATCTCACTCTATTTTAATGTACAGTTTTTTGTATGATTTTATTTGTATTGTTTTCTTAATCTGTATGCCAAGTTGATTCTCAAATTTTTGGGGAAAAAAGCAGGATACATATAAATATAGCAACAAGAGCAACAATAATACTCACACTTGTTGGCACATGTTTGGTTTGTGGTGTACTAGGAACCCTAGGTCTTTTTTATATTTATTGCTGTTTTCAACAGATAGAAGGGCCAGCCCAACACATATTGATTTCATTTATGTATTATGTAGGTGCCATTTGGGGTAACCCTTTTTTTTTTTTTAAAGAAACCTTTATGGAATTAATTTTGTATAAATTTTTGTACTATGGAATATAACAATATGATAACAAGTTCCTTCCTTTTTCTTTCTCCACCCACACTGCATTATCAGGGCGTTATTACAGTGATTTTTTTGATGAGTCCACAGTCAAGATTTTGATGGGTCCATGGGGTTTACGCTGCACAAATTTTACATGTGGTTGCTTTGTGCAGGAAACTGCATCTTCTGCACAGGGCAAGAATAATGTTTCTGTCTTGAAATATTATTTCCTGAGCAAAAAATGCTGTGAGTGAGGGTTGCTTTTTTTTTTTTGGTCTGTGTAAAATCCACATGTTGTTGATTTGAAAAGAAAACATTTTTTGTGCAGGAAATAACATTTATGCATTGAAATATATTCTACATCAAAAATGCTGCTCACTGTGCAAAATAATCCTCAAAAACAGTGTTAATTTTGAAGACTTTCTTACAGTAAGAAGAGTTATTGCTACCTCTGCGAAGAAACTAGGTGAAGAATTACATCCCCAATTCCCAGTTGCTGCCAAATGCTGCTCTCCCCATCTGAGGAACTTCCTTTGCATGCAAGGTGGATGAGGAATGCACAGCTGTGATGCAAAGAGATGTTCAAGTGCTGTGTGTGGGCTTCTTCATGGCATCTGGTTAGCCATGGTGGGAAACAGGATGCTGGACTTGGTAGGCCTTTGGTGCAATCCAGCAGTGTTTCTCTTGCAATTTCTTTTTCTTTTCTTCAGTCTGCCTCTAATATGAATGTGCAAGAAAGCATGCTTTATCTATAAGACATTTGGGAGTCACTGGCATAAGGTGATGTCCACTTTAAATTCTACATCTTTTATTTGGTTTAAGCTGTTAGCTCTTTGGAAAGGTGGCTATAACTTTCTCTTTCTGTGAACTCTGTCGAGAGCAGCGATCACTATAGGCTGTGCTAAGGTATAAAAAATATTGAAGCTGTGTTTGGGGCTTAGGAAACATCACTCCATGAGCCCTTTGCAAAATCCTCACAAATGATCAAAAATTCCAGCACATGAAGAGGGTTGGTGAAGAGGGTGTCTATTGTACTGTGGAGCTTTAATGAAATATTGTACCCTGTTTTCAATCCAATTTGCGAACAAATACCTAAAAAAGAGAAAAAAATCACAAGGCATAATTTTTTTCTGTACAATGCTTGGTGATGTATTCAATTCTGAGCTGAACAAAGAAGCTTATAAGCTGAGAATCTAGTAGGAATAAAGCATGTAAGATAAATAATAAAAAAAGCTTTCTGTGCTTAATTCCAATCGTCTCCAAACAACTGGAGCTCCTGATAAGACACCTACTCAGAGTAATGATGCATAATGTGAGCAAGCAATAACCCAGACCACAGAAGTAGTTGGAAGGAATGCCATTTTTGAACTGAAAAGTGTAGTAAATCTAAAGCTCTCTTAATGTTTTGAGCCATTTTGTCCCAAGATGTTATTTATCAAAGATATAGCATTAATTTTGCAAAAACTGGAAAAACTGCTATGAACAAGATAGTGAAAATGAGAAACTTAGCCTCAAAGGGCACCCATGTCTTTTGGTCATGTGGCAACCAGTAAGTAGCACTGATCTCAAAGATATCCTATGACCCTAAGGTTAATAATGAAATATCCATTTTCGTTGCAATGTGGAACACAGGAATTTCAGAATGTTGTTCCATCTAAAACATAACCCTTTCAACTCAACGGTTTCATCTGGTGTTGGTTGGAGCCCAAACAATCCTACTCTGCCCACACATGATAAATATAGGAAGGAACATGATACAACAATGTATTTAACTAACCATTATTTGTAAAAATATTGAGACACTCACTGAGATCTTACTGCAAGAAAATAAAACTTAACTGAATGGCTTTGGCTTCTGAGGAGACAGCCTCAAAGTGTTCTTTCTAGCTCCAACACCACACTGATACCTTGCTAGTGGCAGTACTCACCAGGACACATATGCATATATACAGTATGTGCATGTATGCATGCCTACCCCTGTAGATGAGGGAGGTTTAAGATCACTTACACCTTATCCCAGCCCAATAATCCTACTCATGATTGTAGATATTGAAAGAATATTCACAGGTATGCATTTCCAAGTTGAAAAATGGGTTCCTTGACAGTCAGGATAGATTGTCAGGAAGAAGAACAATTGATCAGCAAGAATTACACATAGTTTTTTTCCAGGCATCTGATGTCTTGAAGTGTTGTGCAGGAATTCTTTTGCATATAAAAATGTGGTGTTTTTGTGCATAAAATTTTTCTCCGTGGAGAAAATTGGTTTTCTGTGCAGAAAATACGATTTCCTGTTCAGGAAATCAATTTTCTGGATAGAAACCAGTTTTCTTGCACAAAAACCCAGTGCTTTTCTCTGCAGCATAATTATTTTGGAACACTTTGGGACTTTTGAAAATAGAGACAATACTGGCGGAGGAATATTTTCTTTCTTCCACACCGGGGAGAAAACTACTTATTATTTGTCCTCACATGTGAGGATAAAATTGTCAAGAATTTATATCCCTACAAGATTGTGAGGTGCCTTGGAAACTGCTTCATGGTGAGCAAGAGAAGAGGAGGACCCAGAGAGCAGAATGGACAGCTTACAAGGGCTTCAGATACAGGCTTGGGGGGGGGTCTTCTAAGCAGCAGTAACGCCTATCCAGAAAATATCTTTCATATCACTCGCTTACCTAATTGCAAGGACATTCTTGTAGACCTAGGCTTCTGGTCTGCAACTTCATCTTAGTACCATGGTGACTCCAACCATCCAGGAGGTGGCTTCTGCTTATGGATCAGTTCACTCTGTGGCACAAATGTTCCTAAAACCCCTAATGAATATTGGTAAATAAAAAAAGGCCAGGATTACGTAGATTGTATTTGATTTCATGCTGATGAACTACTGAGATCCCCTGTAGAAATCATATAAGGAATTATTAAGATTATGCTGGCAGTAAAGATACTCGTGTTTTATTATGTGCTGAGTCTTGTATTGCTTTTTATGTTGGGGTAAATTAGACTGCAGGGTTGTTTATCCTTGTTTTATGAAGGTCATTTTCAACTCAGTGCTAAAACCTCTTATTCTTCTACCCTGCCTTGATCCCCTCCCTATCCCCATCAATTTATTAGGTCAAAGTGGATTTACCAAGTGTGTCAAGGCCATGGAACAAACTTTAAGTATAGTTGCCAACATTTCCCTCTGTACTGAGATAAAACCTGCCACAGAATGATCTCGGTAAACAGGAAGACAGACTTTGTGAGATCATATCATCAGATTAAAACACAGCTCTCTCCAGCAGTATGCTGTTGCAAATAATTGTGATTCAGTTGCCTTGCACAAACATTTTATTGAATAGCTTTTTTTTTTTTCCTACCGGAGAAATTGTTTGTCTGGACAGGTTCATCATGACCTGTCTAGCAGAAGATTATTATTAGCAAAGTGTTTGGAAAGGAAACACATTATTTTGAAACAGCAGCAAAAGAGCCTGAAATTAAAGTGAGCTTACAAATTAAGTCTGAACCAATTTTACTTCTTTCATAAGAAGTGAAATCACTCAGTTCATTTTGGAGAGAGATATTGGGGAAGAGGGTTAGTGGTACCAGTGGTGCACACTGTCTGTGAGCTGGCAGTAGCCACTCTGCTTGGTGCCCCACTAGCTGACATAGTGTTGCTTGTAGGAGACATTGGATGGTTGTGGACATCCGGAAAGACACTCCTTTGAAATGCTTTCCATGCCACACTTCTATCAATGTGTCATTATTATGCATCACATTATCCTTTTGTATAGGTCTTATGGTTTGTTGTCTGAATGGTTGGATATTAACTTTAATTCAATTAAGGCCCTTGAAATCTGTTAAAAAGCGGAGGTGGGCGAGAAAAGAAAAAATGCCTCTCTTCCTTATACCATTTCTTTTCCAGTGGAAAACTGTTAAGTGCTTAATCCTTTTTTGCATAGTGGTTTTATGCTTTTAAGAGGATTACATTATTAAGAGTTTAATTATTCATTATTCTGTGTTTTGCCAATTGGTAGTGAAAAAAGGTCTTTTTGAAAAAAAAATAGAAAAAGAAAAGAAATAGTTTCAGCCCATCTTTACTGCCGTGTTCCATCCACTCTCCCCTGTAGGATATGATGTTTTGCAAGGGACAGATTGAAAGGCTGCTATTCTGAAGCTGAAGCTACTGATTGTTGGAGACAGACTTCTTTGCTGTGTAGTGACAGCACACCAAGACACAGTCATGCTGCTCTCTGGTGAGGGCAGCTTGGTTTCCATCACTGCCATCAGATTATTAACCATAATCAACAGCAAGTTTCTCAACCTCATCACAAAAGGTACAGAGGTCACTGCACAGAATGATTCTGGTGGGATTATCAAAAGGATTCCCATTTTTATCATCTACAATATTTCTTTTTGCCTTGTATTTTTACTGTAGTAGTAAAAGCATGAAACTAAGAAGTGAGCTTTGGATATTTTCTACCCCTTATCCCAGTCAGGTTCAGTTGGACCTCTCTGTAGTCTCTTTTCACCTGCAGGTGTAGACCTTTTTATTTAGGTAGACCTTTCGTTCTTAAATCATGTGGTAGAAGTATATTTTCATTGTTGTGTGCTGTGTTTTTTTTTAAAAAAAATATGTTTTAAATGTGTTTTAAATTCTTTCAACTTGGTCCTTTTTAAAATGCAAAAAATTCTTCAATTCTTTTTAAAACTTTTTTTAAAAATAAAAAAGATGCTAGCTGAACTTTGTTTTAAAATGTTGTAAACCTCTTGGGTCTTATCCCAAGGGAAAGGCAGGCTATTAAAAAAAAAGAAGAAGGAAAGAAGGAGATGGAGGGGTGGGGCCACACATACTAACCATGTGCACTCATCTCCCAAATTTCACTCCCTCAGCCCCCTACTTCTTCATATTAAGCAGGAGATGTTTAAAGCATCCTTATACTCTGAATATGAGCAAAATGTGCTATGTCATTAGGTAACAGGGGGCAGGGACAGGGATATTTAGACCATCTCTTCTTGTCTTTGGCCCTTTTCGCACGGGCCTTTTCTCGTGCGACAGCCCCGTGAGCCTCGCGGGACTGGGAGCGTCGCTGCGCACAACGCACTTCTACTTCCGCCGGGCTCACAGGGCTGAAGCGGCGCGAGCGCGGGTTTTTTGATTTTCGCTTCGAAGCGAAAATCACCCACGCTCGCGCAATGCTCCCAGCACCCACGCGCACTTACCTCTTGTGCGGAGCGTCAGGGAGCCAGCCGGGTCATGCTTCCTTCCCTCCGTCCCTGCGGAAGGAAGGGACGGGGCGGGGCACTAGCGCAACGGACGCGACACGTCCTGCTTCGCACGCGCGCGGGGGGGATGGATGAGACAGGCTCCTTTCTCGCGCACGCGGGGGGGATGGACGGGACAGGCTCCTTTCTCGCGCGTGCGGGGGGGGATGGATGGACACGCGAGCTGCCGCCACCTCCGGGAGGCTGCCGCTTCCCTGCTCATTTCTTCGCCTGCAGAAGGAAGGAGGGGGAAGCGGCAGCCTCCCCGAGAAGGCTTCTTGCGCGAGCCGCCCTCCTCCATCGCGTGAGCACCGGCGCTGCGTAAAGGGCCTTGGTGAATTCAGGCAAACGCCTGAACAGAGCTTGTGCCTCTTGTATTTCATAGCCTTCATTGTATGTGATACAATCATTTATTATTTCTTTTCATTGTAGATTCTCCTCTGTCCTTTCTGCATCCAGATGCTTAGTGACTCAGATAAGGCCAGAACATGATTTATTTACTTGATCTGTGAAAGAAAATAACAACAACAACAACAACAGCAACAACTCTCTTCTCACTTTAAAATAGTTTAAACACAGTAAAGCCAAAGCTGAAGGCCTGTTTAAACAAGGTTTTGCCTGCTGGTGAAAAGATGACAGGGAGGGGGCAAATCAAACCTTCCTTGGGACGGAGTTCCAAATCCTAGGGGCAGCCATTGAGAAGGATCTTTCCTATATCCTCACCAGACAAGCCTTGAATGATGGTGTGAGGGAGAGATACCCCTTTCCACTAAGACTGTGAGATATGGGTGGGCCTGTGTGGGAAGACATAGGCTCTCAATCTGGGTCTAAGCTAAATAAGGCTTTATAAGTCAAAACTAGTCCTTCAAATTGTTCCCGGAAACAAACTGTCAGCCAGGGAAGCTGTTCCAGCAAGGGATTTATATATTCCCTAAAACTGTTTCAGTCTAGCCTCAGCATTTTGAACCTATTGCAGTTTCAGAACAATTTACAAAGACAGTCCCATGTTACAGTAATCCAAAATGTGATTGAGGCATGTGTTACTGTGGCCAGATCTGGCTTCTCAACAAATGGGCACAGCTGGCACACTAGCTTTAACTGTGCAACTGTACTTCTGGCCATTGCTGAAACCTGGGGATCCAGTTTCAGAGATGAGTCCAAGTGTACACCAAACTACAAATCTGAGATTTCAGGTGGAATGTCAGCATTAAGCTTCGGTTTATTGACCCTCATCCAGTCCATCACTGACAAAATTACTGATATAGCAATAAGACAACTTTCTTGGAGTTAGATGGAAAGAGAAGAGAGTTGAGTGTCATCCATATATTGGTGACATTTGAACCCCAAATCTTGGATAGACTCTCCCAGTAGTTTCATGTACAAGTTAAAACAGTATGGGGGACCAGACAGAGACCTGAGATATACCACTGGCCAGGTGTGTAGCTGTCAAACAGGAGTTTCTCAGCACCCCCTTATAGGTTTGCCTCTCCAGAAAGGAACATTGTGAAAGAGTGTGCCAAGTCCCATCCTGGAGAGGCAGTCCAGGAGGATACCATGGTTGATGGTATCAGAAGCTGCTGAGAGGCCCAGCCGAACCAACAGGGGTACACTCCCCCTGTCTAGTTTCCTGCCTAGGTCATCCACCATGTCAACCAAAACTGTTTCTGTCCCATAGCCAGCCTTGAAGCCAGACTGAAATGGATCTAGACAATCCATTTCATCTGGGAACCCATGGAGTTGGGGGCCTCAACACACTCCAGAAAATTACCCCAAAAGAGGATATTGGAGACAGGGCAACAATTGCCTAATAATATGGAATTCAGGGAGGGTTTTTTTTTTAAAGGACATCATAGCTTCCTTCAGGTGTGAAGGAACCTTGCCTTGCTGTAATGAGGCATTCACCACTTTGTTTACCCACTTAGCCACACTCCTTCTGGCTGCTGTAAGAAATCAGGAGGGATAGGGATCCAAAAAGAAATATATGAAATATTTCAGAGATATTGGCATTTGGATCATATAATTGCACCGTTGTGCAACCATTTCGCAGGAGGTGAAACTAGAAATAATCTGGTTTTCAGACCAGTGAAGTGAAGAGTTTTTGGAGAAAATCTGCCATCTTGGAGGGAGGAAAAAGTATGGAGAAACAGGAGAGAGAATTTCCACATGTGTGATACAATAAGGATGCATTAAGATCAGAATATGGCTTTCTGGGGAGACATTGAGATATTATTGCAAACTCAGCTTTCCATCTGTATTATGCAGCTCTTCTCCGAGCTCATTTTTGCTGTATATCTAAAACATTACACAGCCATAAGAATTCCATTCCTTGCCAGTTGCAGTCATGTTAATCTCTGTAACAACTGCAACATAGAGAGTGAGGGCTCCAGGGTCAGGGACTCATCATATCTGTTCACTTAAGTCCTCCATAACAGCAAACTTAATGGAAAGATCTGAACCAGGCTTTCTTAATTTTTGTCTCCATGCATAGAAAGCTCCGTTTGTCCTCATCCTCATTCTGGTATAGGGTTCATCAAGCTACCCTTCTCTCTATGGCAAGGAGTTTGATACAAGTTTCCACAACTGTAGATGTAACAAGGATTTACATCTTCTCTCATTCTCCACCCTCTCCCCCAAAAAAAAGTGTCATCAAGAAACCTCATTGAAAAACTGTCGACCTTTTCGCATGGGCTTTCCCAAGCGAAAGAGCCCCGTGAACCGCGCGGGAGTGGGAGCGCCGCTGCGCACGACGCACTCCCACTTCCGGCGCTCTCACGGGGCTGCAGCGGCGCGGGCGCGGGGTTTTTGATTTTCGCTAGCAGGCGAAAATCAACCCGCGCTCGCGCAACGCTCCCGGTGCCCGCCCGCACTTACCTCTTGTGTGGTGCGTCGGGGCGGCGGCCGGGTCGCGCTTCCCTCCCTCCGCTCCTGCGGAAGGAAGGGACGGGGCGGGGTGGTAGCGCGATGGATGCGACGGTACCCTGCTTCGCACGGGCGGGGGGCTACTCGCGACAGCCTCCCGCTCGTGCGCGCGGGGCAGGCGGGCACGACTGTCGCTCGCTCCTGGCGCGAGGGGGGGCGGGCGCGACTGTCCCTCGCGCCAGGAGCGAGGGACAGTCGCGCCCGCCCCCTGTGTGCGCGCACGCGAGCGGGAGGCTGTCGCGAGCAGCCCCCCGCGCGCTCCAGGAGCGAGCGACAGTCGCGCCCGCCCCCCGCACGCACCAGGAGCAACGGGCTCCTTTCTTGCGCGCGCGGGGGGGATGGACTCGCAAACCGCCGCCGCCTCCGGGACGGTGCCATTTCCCAGCTGGTTCCTTCGGCTGCGGAAGGAACCAGCGGGGAACTGGCAGGCTCCCGAACTAGGCTTTTCCCGCAAGCCGCCCGCCCCCGCTCGCGCAAAAAGCCTAGTGCGAAAAGGGCCTGTCAGTTGTCATGGGATTCTTTACCTCTTCATAAGAATAAAGCAGGAAAATGGTTGTGGGAAGAGTCTGCACAGTATACTGGTTTTCTGCTAAAAATGTTTGTGAAAGTTTTTCTGCTAAAAATGTTTGTGAAAGTTTGTGAAAGTTTTGCAAGAAAGCTGCATAATTAACTAACAAAGGCCCTTTCCGCACCAGCCTATTAAAACGGTGCAGAGCGACCTCCGACGGAGGTTTTCTGCACCGTGGAGTGGACTGGGGCTGATTCCTTTCGTAGTTCCGCACTTCAGTCCACTCTGGAGCGACCGGAAGTGCATCGTGCTTTTTAAAAACCTCTTTTAAGAAGTTTTTAAAAAGCACAGAGCGCGCGAACCCGTGTCGCTCCGTCGCTGCGCTCTGGTGCAGATTTGCAGGCGCGCACTAGTGCCTGCCTGCAGATCTGCCGGGGGTGGGCTTTAGGCTGGAGAGCTTCTCTGGTTGGTGGAGAGCCTCCACCAACCAGAAGCTACCATTTGGGACACCAGGGCAATGAGGAACGACGAGCTCGCACTGCTCCTCGTCCCAATGGACTCACCCAGATGCTGAAGAAGTCTGGTGAGTACCATTTTTGCGTGGTTCCTTTCCCACGTGTGGAAAGGGCCTAAATATCATTGAAAACTCTCAAACTTACCCAGCTGAGAGGAAAATTAATCAGTTTTTTTTTCCATTCTCTTGTGCAAGAAAAGATTCATGTCCCTACCTCTATCTCCTTATAATACTTTCAGGCAAAAGTTCTGGCTCCTGTGAATGGAAGTGGCTACTTTTGGGATTAGACCCATGAGGTCTGCAAATTGAGGCCAGCCCAGGTCTTTCAGGGCCATAAACATAAGTTCTGTGTACTGTGCAGATTCTTCCCACAACCATTTTGTTATTGTAGTTTCTAGCCCAGACTTGCGGGATATTAGATATCATTTGATATCAATAATTTGGCCTTCTTCACCCATTCCTCTCCACATGCTTGTGAGGCCCCTGGACAAGCACACACAGAGGCACAGCCGATAATAGCTGAACTATTCAAAATTGATCCAGGCAGGCCAGTACTAGCCAGATTGCCACTTTAGGAGACTTCCAGGCAAGTACCCTTTTAAGATCACATTATGTATGCACACTGTTTACAAAAGACTCCCTGCCCCATGCAGGCAGCTTGACGAGCCGAATACTCAACTGTCAAGCACTACGTATTTGCATACTGTCTACTCTATTGTCAACTCTGTCATAACTCAATCATCCAAAATACTGACCTTTTGGAGGCATTGTCTCCAGCCCGAAACTCATTGTTATCCCTGGGAACGAACTAGCCTGTGGGCACATTTTCCCCTATAAGACCCCCTGACTTTGAACGCTTCCTCGGATCGCTCTTGGCTTCCATCCTGCCTTGCTGTCGCTTCATTCAGCATTCTCCTCGTGCTGAGAATCTTCACTCCTACAGACTTTTCTTCAGACTACCCAGGCTTCAGGACAGGTGTAGTATTTCCCATGCAAAACATCCTCTTAAAACCCTCTATCCAACTCCTACCTGTATTTCAATAGATCTGTGTGATTGTGTTTGCGTACATGTGTTTAACTGTGTTGTACATCAATAAAGAAAACAATTATTATTTACTTCTGTTTGTTCATTGACTCGGCCTGACCCCATAGACATTGAGCTCAAGATCTCGCTAGGTTGCCCTGCCTCTTGTATTGCTAGCGGTGCTCTTGCTAATTCCCATTCCCCATTGTGAGTACATTAAGGTGTCCCTCTCGGGACCCCAGAAATCAGGGTAACAATCTTCTTGCTTCATTCTTGTGAAGAGGCAAAGAATCCCATGACAACTGACAGTTTTTCAATGGGGTTTCTTGATGACTCTGTTTTGGGGGAGGGCAGGGTGAAGGATGAGAAAAGATGTAAATCCTTGTTACATCCATAGCTATGGAAACTTGTATCAAACTCCTTGCCATAGAGAGAAGGGTAGCAAATGTTTCATGCTGGGTTCCAGAGACAACCAGCTCTGCCGTTATTGAAACCAGTTGCTTCTGTCAATTTTCAGTGCCCAAATAGATGACTGCTATTGCCTCCCAGTACCAGCTTGATCTGTTAGAAGCATTCATTCTCTCCTCTTTACCAGTTCCCTAAGCCCTACTTCCTTTCACCTGTTCTCTTTTGCATCTGTGCTGTTTCAGCTTCTGTATTCCAGGCTATTCCCCCCACCTAGCCACATCCCTGTGAGATTTCTGAGCCACCATTTGTCTACTTAGTGTTCGTGTTTATAAGAAGGTTTTTGTATCAGCTTTGTGCTGTAGAAAGCATGAAGTGGCTGCAATGTGGTGAGAGGCTTTGGCAGTGATGGCTGCCCACTATCCCTTAAAACCACATGGATTGTCTTGGCAGTTCACTGCTCTGACAACAAGCCATTTCCCTGGGATTCATGTTGAGTGGACGTGTGTTTACAACTAGTTATTGCTAAGTTTGAATGACACCATGCTGAAGTATTTTTTTTTTAAAAAAAAAATTAAAGCAACCCTGCCACTTACTGAAGGCCTAGAATTGCTCTTGGTAAAAGTTTAGGGTGTCAAACCCTTGTGCCAGATGTGTGAGATGGTTGATACAGTATTTGCTAATAAGATTTGGGTCCCCCCCTTCTGCCTAGTATGAAGGCCTATGGATCAAAGATAGGCCATTGCCTCAGTAACAACATCAGGGACATTGAGACTTTGGAAGCAGGAGAAGGCTGTCAAAAGATGAGCTAAAATTTGTGAATTTGTCAGTTGGTGCAGGGCTATTTTGGAAGCAACACTGGCAGATTTATGGTTTCAGGTGGAAACAATTTAAAGAAGGTCATTTTGAGTGAGTTTTGCTTGGAGGTTTTTTGATTGATTTGGACCAGAAATTCAAAGTGAAGCTGGAACAAGGAAATACACATAGATCAGAATGATTGGAAGACTGAGATAAGCTCTTGTAAACGTAAATCGCAATTGATTTATTCCTAATCTATTGGGGTGGGGAAGACCAAGTGCATTCAATTGATTTATAATGGTTAAGTTCCAGGAAATGCTCAATGTTGAAATTTTATTTTTGCCATACAGCAAGGTATCTTGGTCATTATCATCAGGCTTGCATGCTTTCTGTGTTTCTGCAGAAGAGAAGCAAAAGCATATATATATATATACACACTGTGCAAGTATATTTGTTTTATTTTTAAACAAGTTACTTGCTCTTATAGTTACGAAGGTGTTCCTTAAAGTGTGCTGTAACTACTTGATTCATCGCTGAGGCTGTTACTTTGCTGTAAGAGAACCTTGTATCTGACAGCATTTGCTATAGTGACTTTTTGGCAGGTGCAACTACGGGAATCATTCTGTTTTTTTGCAACCCTTATTCTAGCATAACTTGGGCAGGGTGTGTGTGCCACCCAATGGAAAGGATTGGCAGTTGCTTCAGGATAGCCAAAAGAATATTATTTAACATAACTCCTCATTAAGTTATGGAATTCCCTGCTGTGAGTGGCGTGACAGCCACTATTTCTGATGGCTGTATGAGAAGATTGAACAAATGCGTTGGAGACAGATCTAGCAATAGTTTTTCATCATGGTTACCGCTGGCCCAAAACATTTTGCTGCCTTAGGCAGTGCATCAAATGGAATTTTCTGCCTTCAAGTCATGGTGGACAGATAAGATGGCTAGGTGCAGAAATGGAACAAGACTCTGTATTTTCATGCAGAGCAGGGAATTTTAACAAGTTTGTTATTGTTGTGTGACTGAAATCATTTCCAACTTACAAAGACCGTAAGGTAAGCCTATCATTGGGTTTTCTCGGGTTGAGTGTGGATGAAGCACCCAAGGCCACCCAGTGGGTTTCCATACTGAAGTGGGTAATTGAACCCTGGTCTCCAGCGTCATAGGCCATTTCCGCATGAGACTTATAGAGCTATGATTCCACTTTCAACCGGCCCCTCCATAAACTGCAAACCCCAGGATTCCATAGGATGTTGAAAGTGGAATCATAGCACTATAACAGTCTCATGTGGAAATGGCTCCAGTCGAAGGCTCAGATTCTACATTATACTGGTTCTCTTTTACACCTGCTGATATTCTCTGCAGGATCCTTCTCCTGTTTTGCATTAGAAAACCCTATGCACAGTAGCTACAGTCAGACAAGGTGAGGTTTTGTTTTGTTGGTTTTGGCTGGTCAGAAAATGTCTCAAACCTCTCTCCCAATCCCTAGCATTAAGATAAATACAGAAAAAACAACAACGAATAAATAATATTTTCTGCCATTTCATGACACCCCTCTTGCTGGGTGCCTCATTCTGCCTTATATAGGATTGGACCTGATTTCTTAAAGAGGTTGAATGTTTGGAGGTTTAAACATCATACATTTGATTGTCAGATACTCATGACAAGCAAGAGAAGTTCATTGCTTTCCAGCCCTGGCTGTGAGTTTCTCAGAGGTTGCTGTTTCGCCTTTATTAGAAAGTATTAGATTAATTTAACTTTTACTCCAATCTATCAGAGCGCTTGTTCTTATGCAGCAGTTTTGCCCATTTGAATATTTAGCCAAAATTTAGTGGTTTAGTACTTATTTAGAACTTATTAATGAGAACAATAATCTTATAGCCTTATACTAGACAAGATGAGAGATGCTTGGAATTATTTATTGTGGAATTAAAAGCTGTTCTTTGAATAACACGGCAATTCTAGGCATGTCTACTATGAAGTCAGTTCCACCAAATTCAGTGGAATTTAGTTCCAAGTAAGTGCATTTCACAGTCAGGATGTAAATATTCACTTAGTTCATTCTTTAAAAAGAAGAAGAAATAACAGAAGTTTTCTCTTTGCAACATGAGAATACATGATTTTTTTTATTTCTCAAACATATTTGTATGTGCGTGTGTGCGCGCGCGTGAGTGCAATAAACTCCACAGTTGTTTCCCTTTCTTATGGTATTATGGTTTCTCAGATCAGAGAAATTTAACAGAACCAAATGGAGTCACTGTTCAAATGCTAGAAGGTAATCATAATTGGTTTTGATTGCAGTTCTGAAGACAAATACCTGGGAATATGTTTTACTGAATGTGGTGGCAGTCATGCAACATATTTCACTTTTACTTGGGTTAAACCAAGAGGGTGGAATAGGAATCAGGCAGTTTTCCATATGTTGTTGGACTGTAACTGCCAGCATGCTCAGTGGCAATTAATGCTGGGAACTGCAGCCCACCAACATCTAGAGGTCTACAGGGTTTCAACCTCCATTTGAACATTGTGATTTATAGATGCGTATTGTATTATTTTGTGTATTATATTGTATTATTTTATGTATTTTGCATATTCACCTTGAATGGTTAACAATTTAATTTAATTTAATTTAATTTAATTTAATTTAATTTAAATGTTTGAATACTCATGATTTATTCCAATTTGTTCAATTTTAATAGATTTCTGATATTTTTTTTTTCATTTATAAAAATAGTACCAGAAGCCAGACAACTTTATTTCTACATGACACATATTTCTTTCTCCTGATATATCATAGCAGGATCTATCCATGAAATTACATTCCTGAAGCAGTGTGTGTGTGTTGGAATGTTGTTTAATTATGGCTGTAAAAAGAACTTGTGGTGTGTTGTTGTAATGCTGGCAATAAATTTAAGTAATGCAATTGATTTTCAGTCATGAAGAAAATCATAGCATTTTCCTGGGTGGTGAAAGAACTTTGTTTTTAAAAAATTGAAATCCCTTTTTAAACTATGGCAATTACAGCAATATAAATCCTCCAGATAATGATGATAGTAATGATGACCAAAAAATATGTCCATACTTGTATAAAGACATATATTTGATTCAATATATATCTCTGCAAAAATTCTCTTGAAATTCTTTCTAACCATTTAATGGGAAGTGTTTCATCCCATGTATGATGTCCAAATTAAACATTCTGAATACATTTTGGCAGTGGATGTGGCAGTATAACTGGGCTATTACTGGAAGGTAGACACAGGGCAGGGACAGGGACGGTGATGGTGAGCACCCTAGGTACCGATTTGATGAAGATCACCAGACAGGGGCACATTTTTCTTTATGTCACAGCACTTAAGGAGAGATTATCTAGGAAAGTCTCCCTTGTTGATTGTTTGGTTGCAAGCCCAGCCAGTATGGTAGCTGGCACTCAGAGCTTTGGTGTTTAACCTTGGGGTGATAGATGATGAGGTTGGGACCTCCTGCTCTGGTCAGAACCACCTCTGGGCTCCTCCTGCAGATCATTAAAGTTTAAAGTTAAAGACTTACATAGTTAATAAAGTGGCTCTTTAGCATCCAGTTCTGGTGTTTGGTCTTACCATTTCCTAATTCTTAAGTAGCCATATTGCTCTACCCAGAAAATTGCTTTAAAAAAAAATAAAGGGAATTCAAAAAATATTGATATTTCATGTGGGCTTCTATGGGTGCACACAATTTTGTAAAGTTTTATTTTACAATGTCAGAACTTTCATGGGACCACCAAAAAGTCTGCTGTGTGGTTTCTGGACCTATTATCTAGCTCTTTTCCCCAATAGTCATTCATCAAACTAGGAAACAGGATGCTACCAAAAATCATATAGGCAATAAAGATTTGTGCCTTCTTACCAGGCCAAGATGCTCTCAAGGGTTTGCTGTTAGGTAAAGCGATCCTACCATCATGGGGCAGTCAAGGCTAAAAAAATTAGTCTATGGTGGATGTAGGAAACTCCAGAGACTTTGAACATTTTTCCCAGATAGAGGACCGTGTGATACTGTTGAAAATAGAAACTATAATATGAGCTTTTCTCGTTTCTCTAGAAATTTCTCCTCTGTTGCATGACTAAGGGACTGATCTATGCGTAGTTGGTGGAATAAGTCAATTATGAAAATGGTCTGCGCTTAAATTATAACACTGTTCATACAGTAAGTGCTAGATTTGACCTAGGAGCAGGATTAAGAAAGATAATGAGGCAAACTGGCTGTTGATGAAACCAGTGGGATGTTTTGCTGTTAATATTGACACTCAGACTAGTTTATTTGGGGAAACTAAACTAGTCTGAGCCTCAGTATTAACAGTAGACTACATTTCAAAGGTATGTTGTGATTCTTTTCATCCATATGCACACAAATCAAAGCACACCATCACAAATATGTAATCAAAGACCAAAGGATGTTAAAAGAACAATTATAAGTGATAAGTGTATTTACAGCCAATGAATAACATGTGACTAAGAGTACAAAAATTAAAAACTGAATGGAATACCATAATGTACAATCAAAATGAAAACAGGCATGGAACACTACCAAAAATAATTTTACAAATACAAGGAACTCAACCTTGGAACATAATGTGACAAAAAAGTCAGTGTATAATAAATAAATGAATAATATTTTACAGATATACAAAGTCTAATTTATGTCTTCTCAGAACAAACTTCGGTTGTATACAAAGCCATCTCTCCTGCCCACACCTTTAGCTCCAGCCACTTGCCCTAAGCTGCAATTTGGTGATATGCCATTTGTGTCAGGTGAAGCTTAGTTTAATTTGGAGCAACAAGAGATTCAGTGGAAGCAGCCCACTTCCCTTCTTATTGGTTTTGAAGTTTTCACTTCTGAAAAGTGAGGATGCAAAACTCAACTTTGCTGGGAAATGTGTTGTGATATATGGCACTTGGGAAAAAGAGGCAGGAGATATATTTGTGTGGGGGAAGGTTGGGGGTGGGTAAGAATTCTGAATTACATTTTGAGATTACTCTGTATACTGAACACTCATTTTCTTTTATATCCTACGGCTGTATTATTATAATAATACCATTTTTAAAAAGTGTTCTTTTTTTCTTTCTGATTTTCTATCAAGAAAGCAGGTTGTCTTTAAAAGTGGAGGATAAAACAGTAAGTTTGAAATTCTTTGGTACAGAACAGCGGCCGATTAATTCTGATGTATTTTTAGTCATGTTCCATTAAATATGTACAATGATGTGTCTCAAGCATTGGTGAGATAGAAAAGTGGAGCATAATTAATAGATGAAAGAATGCCCCCTTCTGAATATTGGCTGTGTAAGTAGTCCTGGTGACATTAAATGTCTAATTCTAGCTCTCGAAGCTATACTTTAGAGTGACTGTACCCTCGAGCCTGGGAAGTGAGCTTCTCTGGCTGGGAAAAGAAAAAAAAATCTTGAAGTCTTGTTTAGTGTCTCAGCAGGTAGCTGTACATTAAATGTAATACTGCAAGACAACAGAAAACAAAGCCCAGGTTGTGTTATTAGAAGCATACTGCCATGTTCTGACAGAAATGCACAGCAGAAAAAAAAAATTAAGAAGAACCCATGCTTCAGATACTATCAAGCTTTAAATATTTCTGGCTTAAACATGTCAACTTATGTTCTCTGGACTTTTTTCAAATACATTATAATGGTAAAAGATATCTCTCTGTCAGAAGGGAAGATATAACCAATCTCAGTACATGAGAGCCACTGTCTCTCATCTTTTGTATATACTGTATGTATTTCAGCCTTCTTTTTTGATTTTTTCAGGTTTTTTTAAACTGTGTGTGGAAAGCTCTGTGTATTGATTTTAAAACTATCTGCAATAAGGAAATAAGTTTACCCACATTTGATGAAGGAAGATGATGATGATGGTGGTGGTGGTGGTTTTGATTTTGAGCTCAAAAGCAGAACGTGGTGCTTACTGTATTTCCAATGGGAAGCGGTATTCAGAACTTACTAATCTCCACATGTGAAATCTCTTTATAGTGTGATTCTCTAATGCTACTGTGGTAATCTGATGATTATCAATTGCATTTAGATTATCATGTGGATTATTTTATAGTGTCTGCAGATGTACAAGAACAGCTAGTTAGCATTCTTTTTGAATATAAACAGATTGAGTATGTTGATGCATGTGACACCTGATAGTGATTTAAGTAGAAGAAGATAAAGCAATGGAGGTGGGGAGAAGAGTTGAACATTCACATCAATTGCCAGTTTGGTTCTGTCCAAGTTTGGTCTGGGCTGGCAGCCAGGAGAAGCTGATAACAAACACAGGCCAGAAACTCAGCAGTAACTTAAGTGATCAGTTTACTTAACCAAGGAAACAGTTTTGCAAATAAGAAGCAATAATGATCTCAACAATGTCCATAAATCAGAGGAAGGCAAAACAAATACAAATCAAAGGCAGAAACACAGACAAGGGAAGCAAACAGAAGCATGCATAGGAGAAATGGTCAGTTGATTGCTGACAAAAGCTAGAGGGGAGAGGCTCAGTTCTTATAGGCTCCAGGGTCAGTGCAGTTGGTGCCTGATTAATTGGTGCTTGGCATAAATTTGTTGGGAGTGACACAGGAGAGCCTTTCGGTGTATATGTTGGGTGAAGGTAGGTACGGGTAGATCATTCTCTGTGTCAGAGGGAGCAGGGCTCCCTGCTGGGGCCGACACTTCTGTCCCTGGGGTGGGTGGTGGTACTGTCTGCTCTGCAGGTTCTGCTCTAGCAGTCTCTGTGTCAGGGCTCAGAGCAGGTTCTGCTGCCTCAGACTCTGTGTCTGAGTCTAGGTCCTGGAAGCCCATGACAGGTTCCTCCCAGACCAGGGATAGATTGACCATTGAATTCATCAACTTGTGCTTGCCTTTTCTGGAAACATTTTATGGTAGAAGGTACAAACTATTTTGTAATTTATTTACAAGAATTGTGCTTATTCAACATCTCCTTTGACTGTGGTGGTGACCTTCAATATCACTAGTCTCCCAAATTCAAATTTTCTTACAGTTAGCTTCAGTGGAAATATTACTAGTACCATTAACACATGGTGATTCCATGATTATTTTGTTGTGAGTTGTTATCATTTTCTCAAGAAAGTTGTATACTGTTGATTTGTAGTGCCTTTGGTGGTAATCAAGGACTGAAAACAAATGTGAGATCATGGGCTCCTGCCACCTACCCCTACCCCTGTCTTATGCTGGTGATGAAATACTAGTGATGATCACTGTGTGAAAGTCCTACCTGTGTACTGAACTGACCCTCCATAAGAGGAAAACTTGAATGGCCTAGAACTTCCCATTGCAGAAGAAATTCCTATGTGCTGTTGTGCTCTCTCTCCCTCTGTATATGTATGTGTATATATACACACACACGCACACACATATATATGTTACAAACCTATTGCTTTTGTAGTGTATTCTTCACTTTACTGCTCTAGTTCAGAATATCCATACTGTCAGAGGGATGGTGGATGATGGGAGCTACACAAAAATCCTGGTAGCACTTCCCTCCAGCACTGAGCTCTGGCAAAAAGACAGTTCACTAGAGTTAAGTGTTTAAAAATCACCATACAGTAGAGTTTACTCACACAGCTTGAAGCATCCCAGCAGAGTGTTAACCATTAGCAGCAAAAACCTTGAAGCCAGGAAAAATACTTTTATGCAAATGTTATCTTCCAACAGGAGGCTTTACTCTTGAGTTACAATACATACAGTATACACAAGTCTCCAACAGAGTATTCAGCATTCAACAGCATGTAGAACATAGCCTCCAGCTGCTCTCCAGACATCAAGAGGGCATAGAGGGTTAGAACACCCCCCCTTATATACAGCCATTGCTGATGCAACTCTAGCAGCCCTTGCTAGAGGTGTGATGCAACCTTCCTGCCCTGGTTACACAACCCATGCAGGTATTACATGGGATTGCATCATCCACTGTCATTCCCAGGTGCAAAACTTAAATTTACATCATGTATATTTTATTTGGACTTAGGTTCTGTCCAACCTTTCCTCACACATACAAGTACTGATTTCCTCCCCAATCCTGTTCAAAAACCTATTGCTCTTTTACTGAACATTAAAAAAAACCCACATAGGTTTGTGTCAGACAAAGAAAATAACATATATTCATATATTTTTCTTTTGGATATCATTTCTGCTTTCTCCAATACAGTATTAAGGACGTCTCTTCAATAACAGCTTTAGTGCAGGCCCCAGGGAAAAGAAAAAAAACAATATTGCCAAGGTTTATTAGGATTGGAATAGAGTTACTCTTAGAAACTTGAAGCTTAGGGTAAAGCAGAACTTCTGGATTTATAGGTTTGGCATGCTTGCACGTCATGGTCTCAGCCTGGAGGATGGCATGTAACATCATCTATCCACTTTGGTGTAGTCCATCTTCTGTATTCTATAACTGCAACTTTAGGTATAGAGTACTCTTTTGCTGTAGAGCATCAGAAGAAGGAAAAACTGAAAATTCTTGCCATAATATTCAAATATTTCTATTTTGTTGGTGCAACCTCCCCATCTTTCTGACTTTCTCTTTAAAAGATCCTTAAAAGCTCTGTTTGCATCACAACTTCAGTATACATATGCTGATACAAGGCATGCAACTCCTTGGCGAGCTGCACATACACAGGATGAAGGAGCAGGACTAGTTATCATGAGCCCATGCCCAGCCCTCAGGATGCTTTTGATGGTCCTATGGCTTGCCATTCTTGGTAGCTGTTCTCAGACAGCTGTGGTGTTTTCTCAAGTAAAGGATGTGTGTGAAACCTGCCCTTTCTGCAGATACTCTGCAGATATTTTTGCTTTCCTGAATGCTGGATAACAGGTTCAAAACACTTAGGCACAAGAGCAGGAATGTAAATTTTGCACTGTAGCTCTGAATCAACGTTGTACAACATATGAATATTCTTATCTAAACCTTGTTTGGCTTCATTCCCTGTCACCCCCCGCCCCACATCTGCCAGACATTTTGTTGCAAAGAACAAAAGAACAAAATAGCACCCCTCTTCCATAGACAATATTGGCAGATGAACCTTGTTTCATAAACATTGGCCATGCAACAGTGCCCTCTCCCACACTTGAGGAATGCAATTAGATTAGAGTTCATAAAGCAGACCAGACAAGGCTCAGTCCTCCACTGGCAATCTGCAGCCTCTGGTGGCTGCTGCAATCTGGCTAAAAGAAAAATCTGCCATGATCTTACTATCAATAGTCCATACTTAGATATGCCTAGCTATGCATGCTGCATTCAGCAGCTGTGCAGGGGAACTCTGTGCCTGGTAGCAGCATAAAGTTAAGACGTAATATGAATTGAGCTTTTAATGGTGATTTTGTTGATTTATTGATATAGTCCCCAAGCAGTGTACATATGAAAGACATCAGAGAGTATTTGCATTTCATCAATCTTTCTTTTTTTAAATCTAATGAGGATATAGTGCTTTTCTGACAACTCAAAGGTTTCAGGTCAAACACACATTGGAGGAAATGGAAGGCTGTGTTATATTGTCAGATTAGTGTTGATCCATGGAATGATGAATTGACTGCCTTTCCATGTTAGTTCATAGGTTAGTGTGACATGTACAATCCACAGCAAGCTGCAAGTAAGCACGCTCTCCCTTCCCTTTCCCCTCCATGTAGCCATGAGAAGGCATACCAAAATCTTTTCTGTAACTTCTGGTTAACCACAGGTTATTAGTCATACAGAATGAGAATTCTGTTAACTTTGGCAATGTTTAGTTTCAAACATGCCAGTTCATAGATACAGGCTGAACTTGGTACAGATCCAAATTAGCAGGTGAGGCTCTTATTCAAATTGGGGGAACCATATGTTGCCCAAACCAGAGCATAGGGATAGAACTGAAAGAAGTACAGTTGTCCTCCTTCTCTTTCCTCCCTTTCTTTTTCTACCTTTGCCATCAGTCTTTTCCCATCCCACTCTTTCTCTCCCTTTTTGCCATTAATTTTTCTTCTGTTGTTGCAGATTAGCCACAGTTTCTCACTTTGGCCTGAACAAAAAGCTCTGGTTACATAAAAGCAGTAGTGACTACCAAACTCTTTCTCACAGCCTGTGGCTGTGGTGATGTGATGGCTAAAGACAGTTAATGTAGCTAATGTGATGACTGAGAACAGTTGTTGTCATATTTCTAATCTACTGGTCAAAGGCAACCATTTAGGCAGTGTCAGTGTATTTTTAAAGAAATTTTGTTTAGTTTCTAATTGTTTGGGCAAGTTATGATTGTGATTATTAAAGTTATGTATCATTGTAGCGATCATAATGTGAGGGTGAATGGAGAATTAGCACTAAAAATACAATTTTAAGGAGAAATCAAATCAAATCAAACAAAAGCCAAAACAACAGCAACCTTCAGGTAAGAACACACTTTTGAGGACAGAGGAAAAAAAGGTGGGGGAGTGAATGGTGCTTTTCCAATATGCAAGTAAAAATTCTGTACTGCTAATGAGTGACAGTGAGATGCTTACAATTGAGACCTGAAAAGCTTCAATCCTCCCCTCAAATTCAGTTACTAAGGAGACTTGAAATACTGGCAGAAAACTCCTTGAAATAATGAAAACAGCACTTGATTGTCATTTGTTGGAAATATTATTTTCATCAAGGAAAGATTTCAAGAGTACTTGTGCTTCAGAGACTTGGGGGCATGTGGGAAGAGTCTCTCAATGAAGGCAGGACCCTCACATGAGAGTCATCTCATAAACGAACACTGCAAATAAGAGACTGGCATTGGGAGTCCCCAGAGGAGATTATGCCATTCATAGCATTGCTGATGTGAGAAATCTAAATGCCAATTCTGACATGATGGCTAAAGTTGGCCTCTATTCTACTAGTTCTGTTTTATTAGAAAAAAAGGTCATGGAGGGCATCTCCCCACATTTTTATAATAATCCTCATGGTAAAACTCAAGAGAGCAATATGTCCTTCAGATCCCTTCTTCCTCTCATAAACATTTATTAGCTTAGGATTCATTGGCTTGAAAATATCTCTTAGTGCATCCTTTACATGTTAGGCTCAGATACACATGCTTACCACATAGATACACAAACACTGCAAAGTAAAACATGAAAATGACAAGTGTATTTTGTTATCTGTTTGTCTTACAAATACACTTATCAGGAAGCTGGTATTAGATGCAGCTCTGTGCTGAGTGTGCACTTGGTTGCAAAAGTGGGTTTGCCCTAGAAAAATGTGCAAAATAGTTCTGAACAATAGACTTTAAACATGAAAGTTCAAAATTTGCCATTTGATCTAGTCTTCTTTATATGGGAGAAAGTCTGTGTTACCCTGACTTCTGAGGGTCCAGTGGGGGACACCCTGATTCTCTCCAAGTTATAAAGGTTAAGGAAATTAGAGCACTGGCACTAGCAAAATGAAGGGCAGGGTAACCCAGCAGGATCTTTTACCCAACTTTATGGGGTCAGGCCAAGCAAAAAGCCAGACAAATGTACCAAATAAATGGATTTTATTAAATGAATATAGTACCATGCACCAATGCACTCACTCACTCATGCACACAAGACCTATTGAGAAGGAAAAGAGGTGAAAATTGGATAGGGGATATAGCAAAAGGAATGTAGAGGTGGCGATACTGCACCTATCCTGAAGTCTTCAATCCGGGAAGCCGTGAGAAGAATGGAGCTCACTGAAGAGATGGCTGAGGGAATCACTCAACTGACAAAGTGCCAGTCTGCTAGCATGGTGGAGAGTTCTCCAAAGAGATCCTCCAAAACTAGGACTATTTATAGGGCAGAATGTACCTCGAGGGCAGGCCCTCTCCTGGGAAGAACAATGGCCAAAACAAAGGAAGGAATGTCATACAATGGAAAGTGGGTTGCAGTATTGTTTCAAGTAGGGTTGCCGTCAAGTAGGGTTGCCATCAAGTAGGGTTGCAGTATTGATTTATGTAGATGGACCATGCCTTATAGGATTTTTCTAGAGTCAAAACTGCTCAACTTGGGAAAACATGCTAATCCCCTCAAGTTGGCTACTCTAGGCTGAGGATCCTTTATTTATGTGGATGTGTATAGCCTGAGGTCTCTTTGGGCTACGTGACTGGGGATTTTTCTGGTCTTGACCTATTTTTGGTTGTTTGACCTCTTTGCCAACGTGCCCACCCGGGCAGCCTCTCTGGGATGGTGGGTATATCTGATATCAAATTTATATCTCCCTGGGAAGGGATATGCCAGTGGGGTAACACCTAAGTGCATGAGAAATGTGTGCTCTCCCCCTCCAGGTGTTTGTGGCTGCAACTCTCATCAACTCTGTCCAGCACTGTGAATAGTAACAGATGATGTGACTATGTGAACAATATCCACAGGACTACATATTCTCCACCCTTTACTAGAGCTTGCTTTTCTGTCAAGCCTGTGCATTTCTTAGACCTCGGCTAGGACTCATACACTTGCTATGACAATTGTTTCTCAGTTCTGGCCTTCTTCCATGTTAGACTTACCTTGGACTGCCTTTTTTCTGTGCTGAGTACCCTTACACCTAATATTCCTGGATGTTAATGGAACTGTCCAGAATGAGGAAGTAAATCCTAACTTGAATTGTGCTTACCCTGTAAGTGGGAAAACTTTAACATATTTATCTTCACTGTATCCTCTGTGCTGCTGTAAAATAATGGGGTTTTTCCAGGACTGGTCTCTGAATAAATGTGCACTTTTTGACATGCAAATTCCCCCATGTTTCTATATAATATGCACAATTTCAAATTGTGGCAACTGTCACAGTATTGCATGAACTAGTAAAAATAGTAGCTCTGAATGGCTTGTTTCTGTCTTGGTTGTCAATCAGGCTTTTTTTGTTTGCTATCCATGTGTGCTTAGTTTCATTAAGGGAAAGACATGATTCTTCCACAGAAGCCGGAGTTCCATATAAACTGTGCGAACCATGAAAAGGATGATGAAAACCCAATATATTTTGGCACCTTTGTCTCACATCTCTCAAGAAGGTTGCTGCATGTTCACAATACAATCTTGTCAAGCCAAGACAATTATTTCACTATAAAATATTGGGAAGAGCGACATTATTTTTTATATCCCTAACCTGAACACTGATCACTATTCCATCTGTAAAGTCCAGAGAAAGTCATAATGTGCTTTGGTAACCAATAAGTGCTTACGATAACAGTTAGCAAATATGTCAGCTGAACATTGTGAAACATGAAAATGTTTATGGGTGGTGCCAGCAAATAGATCAGCATAAATGTTGAGTGTTAGTATATGAAATATATTAAAACTCTTAATATTCAAAAATATGATACTAAAACCTGGCCTTGGTTTACATTAAATCAATTGATGGCCCGCGTTACCATTTTTTTTTAAAAAGGCTTGCTGTTACTTTTAAATACTGTAATTTCAAGTATACAGTAAGCAAGCAGTTCCATATTTCAAAAAGGGGAAAAAACTGACTAAAAATATCTTTTCCTTTTATTACACAGATTGAAATAAAAGTCAGTATTAAAAATGAAACTCTTCCCACCATGATAGGAAGTGCATCCATGCATATGATACATTAAGGAGGGTGATAAACAGTGTGTAAGAGAAATAAAGCCAATGTGATAGGGAAGGAACAGACAAGATAGACTGGAATCAATTGGTAGAAGTCTGGGTGATGTCTTTGGGTGATCTGCAATAGCCACATAATAAGCTATCAAATATACATTAAATAACTGAAATGAAGAAAGTTTGAGATAATTAGAGTAGAATTTTTATGTAAAAAGGCTGTTGGCTGTGTTCAGTTCTGGTACTTTTGCATCCTGCTCTGGTTGGTAGATCTTGGCCTGTTAGTAAAATAGAACCTGCAGGTTTAAAGTTTGCCCATCCTTTGGGCAAAGGAAAAGTGTGGAGCAGAAGACAGAGAGTTATTATACTAAGCTGGTCAGTCTGGCAGTCATTCAGTTAGCAGCATCTCACCTTTCCTCAAAAGAGCCCAATAATGTATATGGGATTGTGTGATGTGGGTGGATTTGAGAGGCTATGTAATTCCAAATCACCTAGCTTGTAACCATTATTTGAAGAAGAATGTCTCCATTTCCAAACCATAACTGGTTAGCAATGAATTGCTTTGAATAGCAAGTACCATGTCAGTCATATGCACAAACATTGTTTGGATAAAGCCAAACAATGAACTCAGATGCTGTATCTAGTAAGAAATGGATCTAGAATAGTGAAATCTGAATTCAAATTCTTGTGCAACCCTCAGGTTCATTCTGCAACCAAGGAGCAGTCACCATCTTGCCACAGTATCCTTTTTGCAGGATTATTTTGATAATAAATTAGAGTAATTCCAGCTACAGTAATCAGTGTCCCTGATATATTTACTCATTAACAGAACTTTTATCATAATTCCTTCAATATTTCCTGACTAAATGAGCAGCAGTAGAACTAGATGCATGCCTTGAGTATTTATTCTTGCAAACTATTCTGGTCAAGCCCGTGTAACCTATTTATTTGTCCCTTGATATTTTTCATTCATAATGTAGGTCTGATAAAACTAGCCATTCTTAACAAATTCCACTCCCACCCCTCACAGCCGATAAGTTTTTATCATAGTGATATTTGCTCTATATTTGCTTTCTTGGGCAGAATATAAGGATTCTGAATCAACCTCTCTCTCTTAGTTTTCCTTCCAAAAATATAGGAACTCCATTGTCTTTGCTCTGGACTCCAAAACCACCCAAAAATGTATGCCTGGTTCTCCATCCACGTGAAAACTAGCCAGCCACTGGTTTATGCTAATTCGATGTACAAGACAACTGCTGATCCCAGAAAACCCCAAAAGTCAAATAACACTGTCCCACTCATCTGCAGGGTACCCCAATAATCCCTGGATACTGGGGGGGGGTGGAACCTTCACTCCACATCTTCGAACACATCGAGGACTATTTTCATTAACACTTTTGGACCCAAGGTGGAGGAGAGGAATCTCTTCTCTGCCCTACACACACACACACACACACACACACACACACACAGATATACTTTTACATATGGACTTTTGTGAATTCAGACTCAACAGACATTGCCATATTTTTCTTTCTTTTTTTAAAAGAAATTTTTATTAATATTTCACATACATAAAAACAGAATGGATATACATCTGTTGATGGATATATCCACTTCCCCCCACCACTTCCATATTTTCCCCAGTTGAAATCTACCTTGTTTTCTATTTACAGAGGAAAAAAGAAAAAAAGATTCCTGTTTTCATCCTATCCTACATTTATATTTTTAATCAATCCATTATTCCTTTCCATTCCCTTTTAAAGTTCTGGATAGGTTTATTTTTCAAAGAATTTGCTAATTTTTCAGACTCTACCATATCCAGGACTTTTAATTTCCATTCTTCTAAGTTAACTTCTTCATTTTCTTTCCAATATTGAGCATATGTCAACCGCGCTGCCATTATCAAATACAACAATATCTTCCAATGTCTTCTAATCTCCCTATTCTGACCTAGCATATTTAACAAATAAAATTCTGGAATAATTTCAAAATTCACTTCGCAATTTTTTTGAATTTCATCATGTAGCTCCTTCCAAAAGAATTTTGCCCTCTGACAAGTCCACCACATGTGAAAAAAAAAGACTCCACCTTTTCATCATACTTCCAACACTTTGCATTCCCATTTCCGGGGTCATATACCATCTTATATGAATTTTCTCTTAAATTTAAATTTGGTGTAAATTATGTATCTACTTTCCAAACTTTCTCCCAGGCTTCTAATTCAATCGGCTGTCCCATGTTCTGAGCTCATCTAACCATTGTTTCTTTGATTATATCTGGTTCCATTTCTCTTTTCAATAATAATTTATAAAGTTTTGAGATTCTCTTCTTATGATTCTCTTTCAACAGTAAATCTAGTTCATTTTCTTTTCTCTCAAATCCATATAATTTTTGATCCATTTTAAATCTTTCATTTAATTGACGCCAGGGGAACCAGTTTAATTCATGACCATCGGCCTTCAGTTCTTCTGCTGTTCACATTCTAGGTTTATCGCCATCCCATTTCAATATATCTTGATAAGTTAATAAATTTCCTTGTTTTGTTGGGGCAATTTTAAAAGCTTCCTGAGGTGAAGTCCAAAGTGGGAGTTTTGTGTAATATTTCCGCTTTATTTGTAGCCAAATCTTTAATAGTGTTTTTCGGATGCAATGATTGTTAGATTCTTTATTCACTGCTGACTTGTTACAACACAAATATCCATTCCATCTAAATCTATTTATCTGATTCTTCCAATTCTTTTACTGATGATTTCTCCAAAAGAATCCAATCTTTAATCCAATCTAGACAGCAAGCATGATAATGCATCTTTAGCGATGTAGATCAAATACTCCTTTCTCTTTTGCATCCTGTAATGTTTTAAATCTTATTCTTGGCTTTTTTACTCTGCCAACTAAATTTTTGGAGATCTTTTTGCCAATCTTGAAATACTTTTCCTCTTCCTATTGTTGGTACGTTCTGGAAAAGGAACATGAGTTTGGCTAATAGAGACATTTTAAAAGCATTGATTCTTCCCAAAAGGAATACATTCAATTTATTCCATTTTTCCATGTCACTTCTGATCTCTTTCTATGTCTTTAAGTAATTGTTATCAAATAATTCTTGGTTCTTCTTTGCAATAATGATTCCCAAGTATTTTGTTTTCTTGGTTAGTTGACATCCTGACCTTTCCTCCAAATCAATTTGCTCTTTTTTGGTCATGTTTAGCATCACACATTGCCATATTTTTCCTAGGTTAGGCTTTCCCACCATTGCTTCTATTGAACTTGAGCATTGCTGTTTCTCTGAAAAATGTGACAATGTTGTATTTGAATTTTGAAGCTCCAACTGCTGCAGCGATATTTGCATACTGTATTGTACCCTGGTATGCATGTTGCTAGATTTTTCTTAAATTTTTCTCTCTTTCCCTTTCTTCTGGAAAAGACATACATTGCTCAATTAACCCCAGACATGTGATAAGTAGTTGGCAGAACTAGTGGAACTGAGATAGCTCTCACCCTAACCTGCTTTCCCATGTGTTCATCCCTTGTAACCTCACGTTGCCTATCTGCCAAAATTCTGCAAATTGTAGATGTATGGCACCTTCCTGGAGAAAAATGAAACTCTGTGGAGGTTCCTTTTTTTTTTTTGTCGGGAGAATTGTTAGCAGCTGTACACTCCCATGCTTTGATATGATTTTATTGACATTTACTGAAATTGATAGAAAATATAAATTACACCATGAGATGACTGGACATGTTACCCTGTGTTTTGGGGATCCCAGGAGGGGTGCCCAGATTGCCAAATAAAATACCAAATTGGGGAAAATTAGCTGGAACACTCTTTTAGCTAGTGAGAGGCAGGGTAACTTTGCAAGGATCTTTAAACCCAATGTATACAGCAGCGGGTCAGAGAGCAGCTAGACAAGGTTTCAGAGCAACAAGCAATATTTTATTAAAGGCAAGAAACATGAAGGACAAAACATAAACTAACTAGCTGAGAAATAGAAACGGAGATTTGTTCAGGAAAGGCAATACGACTTGTCTCGTATCGTGGAGAGAAGGGGGCTCCGAGGGGAGAAAGCTCAGCATGGGGAGCTGAGGGGAGTCCCTTAGACAACCGGCAGCAAGGCAGGATGGCAGTCCAAAGTGGTCCGAAGACTGTTTGGAAACTTGGGTTTTTTATAGGGGAGTTTGTGCCCACCGGCTATGGCAAACCAAGGGAGAACAAAAGGAGTTCTGGTGTTGGACAAAGGATTTGGAAAGGTCAAGTTTAACATGATTGGATTTGCGTTTGAAGACAATAGCATGGCCCAACATAGAAGAGTAGCTTGGCTGAGAGCCGTGCGGCTATTGTGGAGTTTGCGGCTGGAAGTCCCCTGAAGCTGGGAGTGGAGCTTAGGCTGCTGGCCTCAATAGAGTCTGGAATGTAAAACCATTAGTGGCCACACTCATGTCCGTGCTTGTCCGGAGGACCTCGCAAACACGTAGAGTGTGGTAACTGCAAGGCAGTCCAGCTAAGGCTGAATTGTTAGATATCAAAGTGATATCTGGGGGTTCTCACCCAGGGTGCCATACCGGAAGTAACAGACAGCCCCCCTGGATAAGAGAAAAACTGTCCAAACATGTGGCTGCTGCTGGCCTTAACAACTCTGTTTTCTTAAAGAATAGCAACTGGGACATTTTCACTAGGCTGCTGATTGTCTCAAGTTCCCTTCCCTTTGCCCTGCAATCTTTTTCTTTATCCTCAAACTCATCAAATAATGGTTATTATACAACCATTAGCCCTTTTTTGTCACCTAATGCTAAAACTATCAGCTCATTGTGGACCACATTGTTTGCATACCCCATTGTTTATTTACTCAGCCATACACCATTGTTTGTTTACTCAGCTGGGCAGCCATTTGCACCCACGTCCTCCAGGTAGAAATTGTGTGTAAAATCCCCCAGATTTGATCAGCTAGCTTGCAGTACATCGATTGGATTGCTGATAACCACTCTGACACTCGCTTCCTGACTGGTGTACTGTCCTTAGATGCAAGTCTAAGCCACAACCTTACTTTTTCACTAGATTGGTAAATCTCACCCACTCCCTGAAGTTTCTCTATCACTCTTTCCTCCCTTTACCTTTGGTTAGCCTTATGTTAGTGTGTGACTGCTTGGATCTTGTATGCAAGTGATTGAATTTCCCTCAATAAAACACATTTTAGTTTATTTTTGAACCTCTGACTGGTTCTTCCCTGCAGAAGACCCCATAAACATTTGAGTCAAAGATCTTGTTAGGGTACCCCCCCACAGGTTTTCTAATTGAGTTAATAATTCCCCATCTTTGAACAGAGGTACTGGCATCATGGATAGACCCCTGGGTCACCCACATTTTGGGGTAACAGAAGACTACAGTGAAATTATATACACGTTTATACTGAAGTCAGTCCTCAGTGCATTCACTGAGCTCTGTTCCTAGGAAAAATGTGTACAGGGCTGCCACACATTTTCAAAACTGTTTTTTTCCAAACTTGAATTACAATGGAATAAGACTGAATCTCATAAAGATAGCTTGAACATGTTCTCTGATTACATGTTTTCAAGATATTCTATTCCTTATCTAGGCTATATGAATACATGAAGGCAACTTCAGTCTTACAAAAATATTATCGAATGTATATCTTATATTGCCATCTATTATCTACTCCAGTTTCTGTCTTTAAATACTGATGGTTAAAAGCACAACATTCCTGTTTTAAACCAAAGCCCAACAGAACACTTAAATGGTGTTCTTGTGTATGTTTGAGTTTTTTTTTTAAAAAAATTATAAGATATTGATTTGCTAACCCTTTCATTCTTCTGTCAAGGAAATGAGGTAAAATGTGGGCAAGAGCACACCAAAGTTTTATTTCATGCATTCTGAAGGCTCCCATTAGACAACTGTATAAATAAACAGCTGTAAAATCATAGAGCCCCTTGTAATACTACTCTACAATCACAAATGTAGCAGTCAAACAAGAATCTACTCCAAAGAATAGATGATTTATTTTCTGTCTCTCCCTCATTCTTCCTCCCTTCTTCTCTTTTTTCTCTCTCATTTAAGTATAGCTCTTGGAAGAAATCTCATAATGATACAGAACTGACATATTTGTTGGTAAACTGCAAAGTACAAAGGTAACCATTACCTTTCCCACTGCATCACTGGAGCAGAAACTGCTGCACTAACCTGGGAAGAAATGTCTCCTCTTCCTTTAGATTAGCAGCACTGTGTTCTTTGAAAAATTTATTTTAAGCCTGTACTGCTGTCTTTTGTGCACAGTTTTTTTTTTCTTGTTGCAGATTTTCGAATTTGTCAAGGTTACCTATTTCTACATTCCTTGAGCTGTTTCCATGTTCCCAGGCAGCAGAGTATGTTTCACTAGTCATCTTATTTTAAAATCCCCCATTAGATACTACCTGACTGAGGCAAATCCAGATGGAAATAGGACTAATACTCTAAATACACTAAAAGTATCAGATACTGTCTGATCTTGGAAGCTAAGCAGGGTCAGCCTTGATTAGTACTTGTATAGGAAACCACCAATAAATACCTGGTGCTGTAGGCCATATTTCAGAGGAAGGAAGTGGCAAAACCCCCTCTGAGTATTCCTTGCCTATGAAAACCCAATGAAATTCAGGGGGTCACCATAAGTCAATGGGCAATTTGAAGGCACATAGGCACACACATGATGGTGACAGGAGATAACCTGGCTTGTGTTTCACTCATGGGGGGGGGCGACATTTAGTATCCTTTCAGTTTCATTAAATATTGCTGGTCACTTTCTAAGGTCTGGCCAGCATTAGGACTCACCTCCCTATGGAAAAAAACACACACTAATATACGCTTAGAAAATTTCCGGATGAAATGTGACCACCGGAAGGAGTTGGATGGCCACCAGTGCTGTGTCTCATTTGAAGGATTACAGCTTCATTAGTGTAGCATGCAGTGTTATCATTAGTGTTAATTCTGGGGATCAGGCCAAGTGCTAGCATGGGAATGAAATACCAAGGCTTTGCCCCTGACATTTCCCTATCCTCTTTTTGTATAATTGTGCAGCTTTGTTTTTAAACAAATTACCTAAATTGATAGATTTGGGGGGCAGGGAAGGAATGTTCCATTACTATGTGTTTCTGCATAATAATTGGCAAGCTGGATCCCATGGTCCCTTTGCTTGGTACCCTAGGAATTACAGTGGTAGAAATAATAAGAGCAACAAAACCCTTTTGGCTCCAAGGCAGCCGTGTTACAAATTGAGACATGCTAATGACTAATTTGTGTTTCCAGTATCTCCCTGCTGCAGAAGACAAGCAATAGGTAATTTCTTGGCTTCCTTTTCTTTGGTTTCCTCTTCCTAATAAACAAAAGTCATTGCATGATATTCTCTTTTCCCTTAGCAGTGCCAGGCAGCAGTTGTTTCAGGCAGGTTGTGTGGTCCTAGCAGAAGGCATGTTGTGCAATTACCAAAGAAGAAACGTATCTAGGAAATTGTGATGCCTGCATCTCACACAATACTTTCAGGGAGTTTTCATCCCAACTGTGTTCTGTAATGATGTGGCATAGAGTATAGTCATGGAAAGCAAATCACTGGATCCACAGGTACATTGTTGGCAGCCTTTGCTTGGATGAATTGGTCCACGCTGCACCTGATTGCTAGTTTCAGGAAAAATACCAAAAAACAAAGTTGGTGAGTCTTGAATAAGCTCCTGTGGTGCTTCAGAATCACAGACATGTCCTGGGATGGCTTGTTTCACTCAGTAGCCTGCTGAGAATGAGAGATGTGCAAAACTCCATCAGGAAACTTCACAAGCCATATCAAAAATGCTTTTGGTGTCTCTTGAGAGCCGAATGTTTCATCTGAAGATGTGTATCACTTGTAACCTATACACTGTGTATTTGGTTTTGGAGGCATATTCCACTGGGATAGAGAAGAAGGGAGATCAAGATTCTAGGAAGGTGAAGGAGAGAGATGTATGATAATTTCAACCTAGGAAAGAGGGATTAGGGATGGAGAGAGTATTAGAAAATATTCCAAAAGAAATGGTCAAGAATATGTCTCTGGAATTTCTGCTTCAATCTATTTTTCTCCTCCTGGGATAATTTGTGGGTGTGTGTATTTTGAAAATGCATGCATTTATGTGTGTTTCTGTCTATTTTTATGCATATTTGAAATTAGATTTTTTTTTTTTTGTCTTCACTTTGCAAATGTACACATTTTCTCAGATATCCCTATCTGGTAACATGTGGATCTGGGATTTCAGTGTGTTATCCAGTCCAAATTGTGTGGATTGGGGGAGATCTATTAAAAAATGCCCATTAACAGCAGATTCTTCACACATACCTGATGGAGGCAATTTATTAGCAAAATTTTGAGCTGGACAAAGTATATTGAGCAGGACACTATACGGTACTTGTACAGGAAGAAAGACCACCAGACTTTGAGAAGCTAAGGTACAACTTAAAAAATATTTGGACCCAGAAACTAATATGTAATTATAATTGGGCCCAATGGAATGTTGATGTGTAATTACATAGATGGAATAAAGCCTGCCTTACATTCATCCAGGGATGGGATGAATCCAGAATTTTTCAAATTGAAATCTGGATCCTAATCCATGGAAGAGTCTGGGAATCCACAAATCATGAATCTTGAATCTTTCAAATCCTTTTTTAAAAAAGGGTTTAAAAATCAACTTTTTTTTTAAAAAAAAATTAAACTTAAAACTTTTTTCAAACAGAATTTCTTTTAAAAAAAAACCCTATCTTTTGGTTGGTGGATCCCTATTTTTGCACAGGGATTTGGATTTGCAAATCTCAAATTGTTGCTGAGGATCTGAGGATTTGGTTGGCCCATCTCTTTATCCCATTTATTGAACCATTATAGGCTGAATGATTTGGATAGAGTTTTGAGATGACATATTTAGGCGTGCATCTAATCGTTTGTATGTGCCTGCAGGAATCAAATTCATATAACACTTAAGATGGAATTTGAGGAGTCCAAAATAGAAGCTGATGCAGGAAAGTAAGTTGAACTGCCTTCTTCTAGTGGCCTGTGCAGAGTTCTTCCTCCCCCAGTCCCCAAGAGCACTGAGTTGAATCCTTCTTGAAACTCATAGCTGATCCTAACTTTGGCAAACTTAATTCTTCCTGCAGTGTTTTCTAAAAGGGAATCCTTGTGAATCTCTTTATTACAAACAGTATACCCTGTATACAACAAGGAATCTTACTGCATTTTGATATAAAAAAGATATGAATTATTCTAGATCTTTGGATCATTATGGGCCATTGCAAATCAACTCCTCAGAGTCACATAATTGAGGGATGGCTAGGTCTGGAGAGCAGTGCAGGCATTATTTTTGCCAGCAAATCTTTCTAGAGCTAAGGGGACCCTCCTAACATGTGAAATTTGCCACCATGTTCTCAACAGGATCCATCAACTATTCAGTGAGTCAATCCTCCTTTAGGCTTGACTTTACAAGGCATGCAGATTGTCCCAATATCTCCACAAATAGTGGGTTTGGGAAAGACTTGAAGGAAGTAGGATTATGTATGTCATTTGGGAGGCAGTTTAAAGCATGAGAAGTAGAAATAAGATGGAGACATTTAAGGAAGACGCATGGAGCCTTTTCATGCTACACAATTGTAGTATTATTATTCTACCCTAAATCCATGGTTGCATCCTATGGAATCCTGGGTTTTCTGGTTTATGGAGGCATTTAAGCTCTCTGACTGAGTTTGTCATTGTTGTGTGCCTTCAAGTCACTTCTGACTTATGGCGACCTTAAAGTGAACCTATCACAGGGTTTTCTGAGGCTAAAAATCTATGATGTACCCAAGGTCACCCATTGGATTTCCATGGCTGAGTGGGGAATCAAACCCTGGTGTCCAAGATTGAAATCCAATGCTCAAACCAATACACCAAGCTGGCTCTCAAGACTGTAAATACCTCTCCTTAAATGACAAATCCCAGGATTCTATTAACGTGTAATTGTAGTACTGTAAGCGTGCGAGGTGATGATGGTGGAGTTAGAAGAATGAAAGTCACATTATAATAATATAACTGTTTTTAATTGATATTTTAATGCTGTTTTTATATGTATTTTAACATGTTTTAATTATTAGTGTAGTTCGTTTAAACTTTTGTATAGGACAGTTTTTAATTATGTTTCTTTTAATGGCTGTAAGCCACTTTGAGTTCCCTCAGGGAGAAAAGTGGGATAAAAATAAAGATAATAATGAAAAAATAATAATAATGCAAAGAAATATCAAAATATAACAAGAGGAGGAAACTACCACATTATTGTTTGTGGCTGTATTTATTTATATCCCACCTTTTCCCTAATATATTATAACACATATAATGTGTTCTGCAGCTTCATGTCAACAGATGAATGCCCTTTTGGCTTGAGTCCAGTTGCATTGTTAGCCACAGCCCTACTCATTATTGTCCTCTGTTCTTCCCCAGTAGTTCATTGAGCTCCATTTGATCTGAGAGCCTCATCTCTTGTTTAATTTTTATTTGTCTTATAGGTTTTTCATAGTAAAAGACATTCAAAGGGGGGTTATCTTTCCTCCTTCTGCATGGTACTAACAAGTGTTAGCTATGGTGCTATAGCTGAGTGATCCTCCACCAATGCCACTCCCCTCCCACTACTGCTGCTGACCCAGAGCTATTTGGCACATTTAGTCTGGCTTCTCAGCAAAAGCCTGTTTCACATGGGAGACCCAACTGGCAGCACTACCTTCATGAACATAGCCTCTTGTCTCATAGAAACATGCAACCCCACCACCATGGAAAGGTAGTGCCATTGGTGGGCAAGGCTGCTTACAAAAGTTAAAATATGTATAGCTGAAATAGTAACATTATACAAATATTCCTCTGAAAAGTCAGTTCTCAAAGGCCATTTCAGCACTACACTATTATAGTGCTATTATTCTACTTTTAACATCCTGTGGAATTCTGGGGTTTGTAGTTTCCTGAGGCCCAAGAGCTCTCTGGCTGAGAATTCTAAATGCCCCTCCCTGAACTGCAAACCCCAGGATTCCATAGGATGTTGAAAGTGGAACAATAACACTATAAAAGTGTAGTGTGGAAATGGGCCGGAGGACTGCCAAATGAAAATGGTTCATATAGTGGGACATGGTTGTAGAAGGATTTGAAAGTAAGGTTGTTGATGCTGCATCTAGGAATGGAAAGGAAGTTAGTGTGGGATTTCAGGAGTTCAAGAGATGGACAGAGCAATGAGAGAGCTGAATAATTTGGCAGCAGAGTGAGGGATAGATCCAAGGAATCCTCTGGGAGAGCATGGTAGATCAGAGAGGAAACAATTTCAGTAGTTTCTTTTCCTGCTGCAGGAAAGAAAGAATAAAAGAGCACCTGGAGATTTGCAATGTCTTTTCTTTGCACTATTTTATTGATGAATGTACAGGAAACTAACTATAATTTAGCAGACAGTAGAATTGTTGATTCTGTATGATGACCCTGAAGATCAGAGCTGTAGTCCAAGGATGCTTCAGCCACAAACAGCTTTGTGATTCCCTCTACACCTCAGTTCAAATGATTAAACTAATCCCAAATAGTTTTTGTGTTCCTTGTCACTAGCTAACATCCATAATTTGCTAACTCTGCTAGGAACTTTTGTCCAAAAGCTGGAGAAAGAAAGAACATACCTAGTCTGGAGCCCACAGTGATGAAACACTGGTTGATCCTTCCTGAATATTATCAAGTGATCACTTAACAATGGATAGTAAGCTGACATCTGTAACAGTATTTATGGATTGCTGCTTCTTTACCCAAAGGCAAAGGTGATGTGTAGCAAAACCAACACTGCAATTCATTAAATACTAAATTAAACATTAAACACTCAGTAACTACCTGGGGATATCTACATAGTTTGAAGTAATGGATTTGGGTTATTTATTTTGCCCTTGAACGTACGTGTGATTCCACCAATGTTAATGAAGTTAACACATCCATTTTTTTTAAAAAAAAATATCCTCTGATTACTATACTTGGTGGATCCTTTTCAATACTGCACTTGTGTATGATTTTGACTGTTCATATTTTAGCTGTTCCGCTTCAGTTGATCATTAAGCAGAGAGTTTGGGCATATTCCTACTCTTACTGCTGACAACAGAAATCCCACTGAAACCATAAAGAAATTGTATGTGAAAGGCTGAATAGAACCTGGCCTCCCATTTGTATCTGTCTGCTTTTAAAGGCCATTACTCAAGAAACACCCCCATTATGAACAGCCATCTTGCAGCTGGATTTGGGGCCATTTATTATATTCTTGCTTCATTCTATACAAGCTGGATACAAAGAGCTGGAAGGACAGAAAGGAGAAGGGTGAGAAAACTCAGCAGAAAGAAAAGCAATCAGCCAGCATTCTCCAGATCAGTAACAAATATTTCCCAGTTTAACACAACCGTTTAACATAGAGAAACTTATAGGAAGGGGGTGGTGGAGGAGAAAGAGAGATTCAAAACCAAACCAAGCCATCATTAAGACATTTCTAGGAAATAGGGATTTAAAGAACATTCGTAATTATTGTTCCCCAGCTCAAGAAATGGGTCTCCCAATAATTAGGAAACCCCATTCAGAAGAATTATGAACAATTTTGTGCAGTTTTCTCCTGCTATTTGTTGTCCCAAACTGTTGTGCAGGAATATCATTGCTGAGAAAAGCACATTTTCAATGCAAGCTCTCTCCATTTCATGTATAGAAAACAGGATTTTTGTACAAAAAACACAGCATCTCTGAAGAAAAATTCCTCCAAAATACTTTGGGACATTTGAATAAGGGGACAATCCTGCAATATAATATTTGTTTTGAATATTTGCAATAATAGCAACCTGTTTTTTGCTTATTTATTTTAAAGGAACAAATTACTTCTCCAGAGTAATACTCCAAGCTCTGGTGACAGAGAAAATGCTGAAAGAGTGTGTGTATTTTTTAAAAAAGAAGAAGACCAAGTCCCAGTGTCCTCACAACTTGTTAATTTGTGCATTCTTGTCACAGAATAGCAAATGAGATATACTAAACATTTAAAAATAGATCCTACACCCATCCCATTGATGGAATTTGTTTTCTTTAACTTATCTAGAATGATAATTGATGGAAGCACCCTGTGGGGCTGGTTTATAAGTCGTGGCGCACTCATGCTGCCAGTTATCAATGTGTATAATTCTTTCACAGTGGGATGTGGCAGAATTTGTCATTGTCTTAGAAACCTGGTCCTTTTCCTATCAGCTAGAATCACAATGTGAGTCATTCAGTTTCCACACACCCTCCACCTCCACCAAGCAAGCTGGTGCTTGCCTAATTGGTATTTGAGGAGTTTGTTGAAGTGAGTGGGTTGACTGACAATGTAGTACATTCTTTGTTTCAGAGTTCCAGTTGTCACATGAATGCCATCACTTTACTGAACAATGCTGCATGAGGTAATTTACCTTTGCTTTGAATGGGTGCTAGTTTTTTTTTTAGCTGCCCTATTTATATTTATAGATGAGCAGATCTCAAGTTAAGCCCCCACCTCCGAGTCCTCTCTGTACTGGTTTCGTATGGTCTTTAACATCTTCATGTGTTCATTCTCCAAGAGAATACATTAATGTACCATCAACCAAACCATATTTCTGTACTTTCTGTAACACACACAGTGTGTGTGTGTGTGTGTGGTTGAACATTATTTAAATGTATGCATGTTGTCAAGTGCATTTTTTTTTCTTTCACAGAATACATTTGCTAGTCAAGGTGTGTACAGAAGATAGAATTATCATAGAGTTGGAAGCCATCAAAGGGGCCATCCAGTCCAACCTCCTGCCATGCAGGAACTTTTATCAAAGCACTCCCAACAGATGGTCATCCAGCCTCTGCTTAAAAACCTCCAAAGAAGGAGACTCCACCATACTCTGACACAGCATCTTGCACTGCCGTAGAGCTCTTACTGTCAGGAAGCTCTTCCTGAGGTTCAGTTAGAATCTCCTTTCCTGCAGCTTGGATCCATTGCTCCTTGTCTTAGTTTCTGAAGCAGTGGAATGGAAAGAGTACTTGCAAATTCTTTCCTCCCTGATGGAAAACAGTGCCTTGATGCACTGAAACACCATTTTGAGAAAATGCTGAACCACAATGAGGTGGTTTTCTTAGGGGAGGGTAAAAAGTATAGAGGAATTGCATAGAAGACTGCATTTTTCATAAAAGGCACTTCTTATGTAAAAAGAAGGTTGGAAAAACATCCCAATAGTGCTGGGGGGAAGGGGGAGAGAGAGAGAGGAGACCATGTCAGCACGATGTACCATTACAATCCCGGCATTGCCACTCATGCAATAGTAGCAGATGAGGAATGCTGTCTTCTGCACCCTTCCGCCTGAAGTGGATGAGTAGAAATATTGTCACTGGTGTTCATTCTGCACTACAGCATCCTTGGCCACTCTCTTTCTCCACCTTCACCCTGTCCCACTGTCCTTGATTGATCAGTTTTTTTTTCTTGTTTTTCTTCGGAAGCCATACTAAACACACCAGTATACTACTGCATTTTCACACTATAATGCCTAAAAATGTGTTAAAAAATAAACAGTTTTAATTCAAAGAAGAACATTAAAATAAACACGGAAAAGTGATCACTTTCAAAGTTACCACACCTGGGAGTCACTCAGGAAGAAAGAAACTGGACATGCCTACAGCCTGCCCACTGCTGGATCTGCAACAACAGGAAGCACTAGTAAGTGCTATTACAGTTTTACAGTGAGCTGGCTGATGGGATTGAAGCACTTTAGAGGTGCTTAACAGATTTTTTTTCTGGAAATAGAGTACAGTGAGTTTGCAATGCTTGGGGATTGAATAGCAGCTGGATATTGATGTTCACAGCTCCTAAACCAGAAACAACCCACTGCTATTGTGAGATAGCAATGTCGTGCGGAAATGACCAGAGAGTCAATAAAACTCACAAAAAGTCTCATAGTTGGCCCAGGGGGGAGAAAGATTCTTGAAATTCTAGATTGTGGCATGATGTGAGAATGAAATATGAAATTAAAGCACTCTTTCCTGCAGGAATTTTTTGAACAGTAAACAATGATGTTTGCGTTAAAAAAAAACCCCTTGTATTTTTCTCTGCAGAGTAATTCCTCTGCACTGTTTCGGGCCTTTAAATATGGAACATATTGTGCAGGAATATTCATTTTCTCCTGTCATAGTGAGAAAACTAAAATAATTATATGTCTTCACATGCAAGGATGAATAGCTGGAGATTTACATTCCTAACCTAGACCAAGTAATACTTAGAGCCTTCTTGCTGTTGTTTCTTTCTGACTAAAGGCTGAACATCATTGTGCTTAAATTGTCTTTGGATGTGGCCACTCTAAACAAAGATATTGTATCCTTTCCAATCCAGCCTTCAAAGTTTTTCAGTCAAGACATTCTTCACTCTAGGCTTCTCTCCTCTCTACCCCATTTATGTTGTCTTGAATAATACGTTTTAACAATTTATACTTTTCATTTCCCATTTTATGACCAAAATATTTTAGTTTTTTCATTGCATATGCTTTATGATTTCTTGATCTTTATATATTCTTTTTAATGCTTCTTCAGTGGTCATCCTCTGGGTCCAGGAAATTCTTAACAGCTTGTAATAAATCTTCTTTTCAATTCTCCTCTTTTTAATGGTTGCTTATGTTAAAGCCCATGATTCCATGGTATGCAGTACAACTGAGGCCATTTCTGCACTAGACTGTTGTGGTGCTATTATTCCACTTTCAACATCCTTTGGAATCCTGGAGTTTGCAGTTTAGGGAGGAGCCTTCTCAAGACTAATACTCCTTTACAAGGCTAATTGTACATTGACACTTATATTTGTCAACATGGTCACCTTGCATTTTGGATCCTTAGCTGCATTTCTCAAGCTGCTTGCTTTTACTAATCACAATCAGCTTGTTTTTCTGAACTTTTATCTTTAGACTGTAGTCTTTACTTATTTCACTAGTCTTATCAGGTAATCTAGTATTACCTGAATAATATATATAATTAATAATATCCACTAACAATGAATCACTAAATGTGTTGTTAAAGAGGTTCTTTCAGTATAAATTAAAAAGCTATAGTGAGAATATACATCCTTGTCATGCCCCTCTTCATATTTTTTGAATATGTCCTCTCTCATTCATAGCCCCAAACTCAATCCTAAATCCTTCCCAGTAGGGTTGGGAAATGTTCTGCCTGAAATCCTGGAGAATCACTTTCAATTAATGAGCAATAATTTGGCCTCACTAGACCAGGAGGTAAGATATAAGGGACCTTTTAAGGTTTCTATGAATAATTTTGTCTATGGGGCTACTCTCAGCATCACTCATCTGGATATAATCTGATTTTTGTTCTCTATGTGTAGTGGAGGAGATCATTGACTGTGCCAAAGTATACATTTGTGCTTCCTGCTCCCATGATATCAGGACTTCTCCAAGTGAGAAGGTTGATAACATGGTTTTAAACTCAGAAGCTACACTGGAAACAATTTGCTTATTGAAAGGAGGGGCAACATGGGAGAATGACATTCTTTATAAAAGGGAAAGGTCCAATGAGAATCATAATGGGAATTAACTGGCCATGGTTCAGTATTTTAATAGTCTTGGGTTGTTGCAAGATTTCCATCAGTTGTTTTTTTGAAAATGCCATTTAGATATGTCATGGTAGTCTTTAGCCTTAGCCTCCTATGCAGATTTAACAGTCTTTCAGGGATTTCAGACAGGATGGTTTAGCTTGATCATTGATCATGGTATAGTAGTTAACTGCATGGGAATGACTAGTGGGGATGGAATAGAATGGGTGAATGGGAGTGAATATCAGTTATGCAACAAAGAACATGGATCTGAACCTGTGTGGTGTGAGGCACTGAGGGGGAGCATCTGCCTTTGCTGGGCTCCAATAGAGGAAAGGCAATGATGATTGCATCAGATATAGAGTGCCATATCTGACACCAGACATGTGTGTGTGTATGGAGTTAGAGGGTTCATAAACTCTGTGTGCCCCATTTGGCCCCTGCATGATGCTTTGACCTACTGTTATTTCAGCCATGGCACCCTCGGTGAGGACCCCCAGATATCTTTTGATATCATTTAATTTGGCCTTAGCTGGACTGGCTAGTGATTACCTCATTTCACGTGTTCGCAAAGTTCTCCGGATAAGCATGGACAGAGAAGCGGCCGTTAATGGTTTGCATTCCATTTCTCTTTGTAGCCAGCAACCCAAAACTCGCCCGAAGCTTTAGGGAACTTCCCGCCACAGACTCCTCAATAGCCATGGGGCTTTTAGTCAAATTACTCTTATTAGTTGGGCCATCAACGTCTCGGCCAAAGGTACTGTTTCTACACCAAATCCCATCACGCGAAGCCTGACCGTGAGGAAGAGGTCCATGGAAAGTTAGAGAAATGGGTGCTTGGTAAAGGAAAGTGCCCCTGGAAGGACTCTGTCTTTCAGACAGAAGATCCTTTTGCCTCCCTTCGTGAAACATATGCCCTAGCTAAGAAGTCTATGAACCTGTTTGGTCCAGCAAAGGATTCGCTGGCCACGTGGGGACTTTGGCTTGCAGCCAGAGACGCTAGTGCAGCCCTAGTAGAGACCCGGGCTAAGCTAGCACAGGCAGAACAGGAGAACACCCGGCTTCATGCCGAGGTTGAGGTGATGCGGGCGGACAAGGTCACATTTGCGTCCGTTGTGCAAGCCTCAGCCCAGAAGGTGAGTGAGCTCACCCTGGCTGCCCAGACTTGGGAGGAGAAGGCTCGTGCCTTAGAGGTTGAGCTGGATCAGGCCCGAGCGGCAACAAAGTATATGGTAGGACAGGTCAAGGAACAGCAAGAGGCTGTCAGTCATGTGGCTTGCCATCAGCGGATCACCGCTTTGGAGAGCAAACTCCAGATCAATAAGGCCATCATTTCGGCCATTTGTCCAGAGCTGCTCCCTTCTTTTGACACCGATTCGGTCAGGGAATCCAAGCTCCTCCAGGAAGACGCTCCAGTTTCCCCGACGGAGATCTTAGATTGGGATGCCCCTAAGGACACAGTGCAGCCCATAGAAACCCAGGCCATGAAGAAAAAGACCATTCAGTTAGAAGAGAATGGGTCCAAGGGACCCGAGGTTGAGGAGACTCAGGTCACCGAAACTAGGATCCCCTAGAGACCCACAGAGGCAAAGGCCATAGCGGAGCAGTTAGGCCCCCTGAATCGGTCCACTGGCATACTTTGGTTAAATGGTGTGATTAATTCACATCCAACCACCAATGGACAGGACCTCACACAATTGGCACGAGTGTGCATGTCCCCAACTGAACTCCCTGCCCTAGAATCCGCCGTTGAGGCCCGGAATTTGGCTACCCTCAAGGCGCATGACTGGATGCGGGAAGTGATTAGGATACTTTGGCCCGGTCAGAGTGCCAACGTGCTCTACATCATGGAACAACAGGGTCCTTGAGAGAACCCTGAGGCTTACATGGCAAGAAAGCAACTGTTGGCCATTCTTGCCGAGAAGGTCCCTTTGACCGCCCGCAGTCACAACTTTGATTCGGACAAGTTCAAGGCCCTTCTGTACGGAGGCTTGAACCACGAAACAAAGATGGCCCTTGGTCTGGTGGACCCGGCCACAATAACATGGACTGAATTTGGAAATCGCCTTCACAGAGTCGCCAACCTGTTGCATGAGGCAGGCTCCCTTAGACCTCACTACAAGGCTCAGAAAAAGGATCCCGGGAACTGGGAACCCGTAGCCGAGGTTACCTACTCGAACTATGGGCCCCATTCCCAACATAGGAAGTCCGCACTGACTTCCGTTCCCAAAGGGAATTGGAACTCGTGCCTGACTCCCCGGCAAGACAGACAGTGGAAGGGAAAGGAATCCCACAGTCAGCCTCCTGCCCCAAAACACACGTATGAGTCAGGTCCCCCTAGAGACACTCCAGGTGGACAGGATCACATGGCCCCATGGCCTGATCCAAAATCTGGAACATGTTGTGCCGATTTGGACTGGACATGAGCCAGTTCGATGGCAGACCCACCAGCGAGCTCCTCGATGCCCTTGAAAGGTGGCTACAGCTGGGAAATTGCCAGTCCGTGAGTGCAGTGACCAACGGTCCTCCTCCAACTGGATATTGCCCTGATTCGGAGCTCTCAGAAATAGGGATGCCCTCGGTCCAAAACGTTTCCCCGCAGTGTTGTGGCCAAATTGCGGCCATACCTCAAGGGAAAACATAAGGTGCAGACAGGCACCGAGACCGAGGGGGGAAGATTTCCTGCCTCCCCGATAGTGGAATCCAGTGCGGCACCGAGTGTGCTGCACCCCAGACTGGTTAGTCGTTGTGAGCCTGCACCCGATCGTGTCCAGTCCTCTGGATACGATGGGGGGGGTCACCTCGCACTGACCTGGACAGACATTCCTTGGCCCCTGGAAATGTTCTGCTGTAGATTTTTGTCCTGGGGAAGCCGTGCTGAAAACGATGGCCTCTTGGACATCGTTCTCCCGAGGAACTGCGATTCAACTGCCTGCAGGATGAGCATGCTCCCATGGCCGCTAGTTCAGGTACCCCAGGTTGTTCCGGCTGTGCACTGTGATGCCGCCATTGAGGTTCCAACTACAGTCCCATTAGTCCTGGGACAGACACTGTTTCCATACACAGAGGAGATTGTGGCTACTGCCAGCCCCTCTGTTTGGCTGTTTTTCCGCCGCTTTGCCTTTAAGGGCCCTGGCGGCACCCTGATTGTGACTTTGTTACTTGTTAACTGTGGCAAGATGGTCCACAGTCTCCTGACAACCGCCGTCCTACCCAGCAAGGCTGTTGGTTATGAGGTCTGAGGGCATAACCCAGGCTTCCACTCAGGATTGTCCAAAAAGGTCTCCAGCAAGGAGGTGGTACTGCTGCTCTTGCTAGTAATCTTGGGGACCCACCTACTGTCGCAATTGGAGGAATGGAAGGGTCAGCCGGTTGATCCCGCCTCTGTGGCAACCCCAGAACCGGAAGATCCCAGTGCCCAGCGACCCAACGTGAGCTTGTTAACTTGCCAGGCTTCCTTGACTTGCAAGGAAGCACCAACCACTAATTTGTCCGAGACGCTTGTCTCAATCTACGAGGTGTTCGACAATGGTTGAACATCTCTAGTTTGCAAGGAGCGGAGGTGGAGTGGCGAACCCCTCCCAGGCTCCAAGTCTTTGTACATAGTTACGCCTGTAGTTTTCTGGCTATAATGTTAGATTGTTAAGTCTGTCTTGGATCAAACTCCCGTCGGGCCCCTTTCCAGTCATCTACGTTGAATTTCCGCATTGGCTATAACCATTGTCAGTTTCTTCCATTCTGAGCAATAGGTTGAAGGTTCCAGTGCCTGAGACCAATCCGGATGCATCCACACACCCCGGGTGCCATGGGGTGTGTGTGAGTGCTACCAGGCGTCATTCGTGTCGAGGGACTCAGACCAAGATGACCTCAGTTCCAGTACCGTGGTTGGGGATCCAGTGCCAGGCACTCCCCGACGAACCTTGCCAGATGCTTGCTGTCCCTTCAATTTCCCCGCCTACATTTCTTAGACTCTACCACCGCCGCAAGCCTTCTCCTGCAAAGCTAGCAATCCTGGGCTAGCTCACCTCCGAACTGTTGGTTTGCAATTCTATCCTGCCCGCATTTCCATTGAAACTCTTGCCAGTTTGTCCATCTTTCGGAACTCTACCAGTATTCTAGTTAAAGTTTTCTGTATTGGGGGGGGGGTTCCTGGACAATGGCATCGCACCTCTCCCAAAATAGGAACTGAACATCCTTTTCCCCCAAATTGGAACTGTGCACTCTTGCAGCCTTATTTCCGCTTGCCTTTAAACCGGACTGTTTTAATCGACTTATGCCCGCTCCAAACCAATGTTGCTGATGATGCCCACTTCTCCGCAAAATGGGATGTTGTAATATTTCATTGTTGCATTGCCATTACTGTATGCTTCACTGTGTATCATGCTCAGTAACTCTTTCTGGAAATTTGCCATTTTTACCATTCTGCCATTGTGGCATTCATGCTTGTTGTAAATACGCAGTTAGAATAGGATTGATAGTTAGGGAATGTTTTAATAGTTAGCCATGTTGTTGATTCGTTATTTCTGTGATGTTGTGACCCTGGCAAAGTAGTCCTGAATTCGACTCTAAATTGGTTGTTATTGTTTAAATTGGAAAAATGTGTGCTATTGCCCCCAACACCACCCATTTTTCGGGGGGGGGACTGTTATTTCAGCCATGGCACTCTCGGTGAAGACTCCCAGATACCTTTTGATATCATTTAATTTAGCCTTAGCTGGACTGGCTAGTGATTACCTCATTTCATGTGTTCTCAAAGTTTTCCAGATAAGCACGGACAGAGAAGCGGCCGTTAATGGTTTGCATTCCATTTCTCTTTGTAGCCAGCAACCCAAAACTCACCCGAAGCTTTAGGGAACTTCCTGCCACAGACTCCTCAATAGCCATGTGGTTTTTAGTCAAATTACTCTTATTAGTTGGGCCATCAACATCTTGGCCAAAGGTATTGTTTCTACACGCAAATCCCATCACGTGAAGCCTGACCTCACCAAATCCTTTTGTCCAGCACCGAAACCTCTTTTGTTCTCTTTTGGGACTGCCATAGCCGAAAGGCACGATCCTCCCTATAAAAACCCCTCACTTTTAACCGATCCTCGGATGACCTTTGACTGCCATCCTGCCCTGCCATTGGAGTGTTTAAAGGACTCCCCTCAGCGCCCCCACACTGAGCTTTCTTCCCCGAATCTCTAACTTCTCCCCAGGACTATGGAACAGGTCGTATTGCCTCTCCCTGCAACTCTCTTTCTTCTCTAAGTTAGTTAGTCTATGTTTGTCTTCTGTGTTTTGCTCTTAATAAAGAATTGTTTGTTGTTTGGAACCACCGTGTCTAGCCACTCTCTAACCCGATGCTGTAGACATAAGGTGAAAGATCTCGCTTCGTTACCCTGCCTCTCGCTAGCAAAACCAGTGCTCTGAGTTCTAATTTCCCCATCTTTGGTATTTTTAATTGGCAAAGCCGGGTGCCCCTCGCAGGACCCCCAATTTTCAGGGTAACACTACCCTCCCTCTGCTAGTACAGTGTGAGCTTAGCTGTTCACTTTGGAGTTGGTTAGGATTTCCCTCCCCCTTTTCCCCCGTGCCCCACGCTGTATCTGGCTTATGGTGGTGACTTTAAATAAGTGTGGAGAGAGAAGATAAGAGTTATGGTAAACATATTGGAAACCTTTTGTTAAAGGAGGGGGCTGTGGACTTACCTCTTTAGGTCCTGGGATTTGTGGGGTGGGGAAGGAAACTATCCTTGGGGCTGGCCTAGGGGCTTTGTCCTCACTTAAGTCCTATAACTTGGGGGTGGATTCCTTGAGCCTATCTTCCAGTGTATGGCCAGATGGGGAGCAAGCCTGTGACTGGTTTGTCCTCAGGGCTCAGGTGCTTTGCCCAAGGGGAGGTGTCATACCTCCAGAACATGGACTCTGACTCAGAGTCTGAAACAGGGGACATTCTAGAGGCTGAAGCAGGGGGCATGCCAGGACCTACTGTACAGAAAGAGGTTACAGTGCCACAAACAGAATAAGGAGTGGTGCCAACTCCAGCAGAGGGTCTTGCCTCTTCAGACATAGAAGAGCACTTACCTGTACCCACCTTTGCAAAGCACAGATAGAACAAAGAAGGCCAGTATTGTCCTCTCAGAATTTATAACCAGCAACAATTAATCAAGCCACAGCTGCTGTAGACTTCAGACACCACCTTTTCCCTCCAGGAGTTGTCAGAGCTTATCTGATTGTCTACCCTGCCGGATACCTTGCTGAATACTCCAACTGACCTTGGACACTCTCTTGCCTTGGAACCCTGTTGTACTCTTATTTATGACCCTGTGCTTACTGCCAGGGAGTAAGTAATGAGCTGGGAGCTATTCTGTTTGTTTGTTTGTTTGTTTGAATTATCAGTTGTATTGGGACTGAGATAGGACAGAAGGCTGAGAAGGAAGTTGAGGATTGATGCCTGTCTCAGTTTATCCCAAACTAGGTTGCTTCCCCGTCTTGCTCTTCTCCAGAATCATTCAAGTTCAAATAGGTTCTAGGTGTCAAGGCCAGAGACCTGGGCAGCAAGCCAGCCCAGAGAAGGGAGTGGGAGAGATAGCAAAGTCCCACCAGGAGGAGTCAAAGCAAGCAATTGCTCATAGGCAGTCCATTTACCTAAGCCAGAGTTACAAACGAGAGCCATAGTCAGAGTCCAAAATCCAGGGATCTGAAGTCATGAGATCAATCCAAGGTATTACGAGCCAGATGCAGGAAGCAAGGAACAGGCAAGGAGAGGACTTACAGAAAGTTTGCCACAAGCAAAGGAAGGCTTCCATGCAAGCAGTTATATAGCTCAGGCACAGGTGTGGCCAGTCACCGCTTCTTGAACTTAATCAAGGAAGCCTCCCTTTGCTCAGCTCTCTTGAGTCTCCACCTTGTTTGTGGCCTGATTGGCACATGCTCCAGGGCATCTTCAAAATCAGATCCCTGTTGCCCTAAAGGAGCAGGCAAAGGAACATCTGAGCCTGCTTGGTCCATGGCAGCTGGGGGAGCTCTTGAGCTGCAGGAATCATCTCCAGCCAGAGCAACAGAGACCAACAGCTGCTGCTCATCAGCAGCAGCTCTGACGGGCTTGAGTTATCACACTAGGTTAAATAAAGTTAATCCAATTCTCTGTGTCTGGTTTTGCTATTCAATGGTTCATCAGCAATGCATGGTGAGAAAGTTATGCCCCATGACCTGTGAGGGCTGGGAAATGGGAGCTACAGTCTTAATTTGACTTTGAATTTGTCACTTGCTTTTCCTGTTATGATATGGTGATCCTTAAGAGCCCTGGTTCATTTAAGTTATTGGATCCTGTCTGGGAGAAAAATAGTATTTAAATTAAATTACATTTAATAATTAAGAAAGATGTGTTGATTTTATTATTTGTAGAATAAAAAACCCTACTATTTTTGAGAACTTAGGAGTGGACTGTTTCTAAACTGAACTCACCTTCGAACATGCACACACCATAATTTTATTATGGTTGTGTGAGTGTGTGTGCATGTGTTTGAGTCTCACAGTGGTAGTCATTCCATTACATTAGTGATTACAACTGGGATCTTGGCTGGAGAGTAGGGAGCATTAGGCCCAAAATAAGGTTCTATGAGTCTAGTGGTGCTCTGATTAACCCAGAAGTGAGGAAACAAACTATGATCATATTATAGATTACAAACCTCACTATCCCTTACCTTTGTCCAGAGTGGCTGGCACTGACAAGAGGTAGAAGCCAAAATATCCGGAGGACTAAATCTTTCTCACCCCTGAAGACATTTCCTGTTGCATTGTTGGGTAACTCATTGCCGTTACTTCTAACCAGCATCCCTTGCTGGTTAATGATTCAATCTCTTCATTGGGTATGATTGCATAATACCATTTATTCTGATAGTAAGGTCTAGTAGAATTACTTCTTTTGAGAAGGCTACATGTTGCATCTTGGCATGAGTTATTTCTCTTGGCTTTCCACCTCCCACTCAGGAGCTATATTTTACATTCAGTGCATTGACGGGAGGGCAAGTAATACCACACATGACATTTCCACTTCTACTCTCCATGTGTTCATCTTAATATGTGCATAGATGTAGGCTGTTTCTTCCTTACAATCAGGCACCTGAAACAGCAAGTATCCCAATCGAATTGAAAGAAATTTGTATATGCATGCAAGTTTGAGCTATGTGCATATTAAGTTGAATGCATGCGGTTCTGAAACGGGAACAAAACAAGCAATCTCACCTCCCTAGCCCACATACTCAACAAAACATGTGAATAGTTACAGTGCTTCATTGATTCCATTTCAGAAACACTTTACAGTCTGTTGTCAAGCAGATTTTGCAGGGCTTTGAGAAACTATCAATATGTGCAGAAATTGTTCTAGAAAGACCATAACAGGACAGAGAAAAATGAAATGCATATTACAATGGGCAATGATGGCTCTATCACATCCCCTTAATGTCTCTGAAAAGCTATTGACTGTACACAGCCCTAGGGTACTTACACTCTTTGGTATTTAATTGTCCAAGTTCTCAAGCAATTGTGAAGATTGGCAAAGTCTAGTTTAGTTCATCTAAGTAAGCATCCTTTTTCTGTATAAGAAGCGATTTCCTTGATTAAAATGTTGTCACTGGAACATTAAAAAAAATGTAATCTCCTTAATGTATCATCAGTCACTTCTACTAATGTTGTAGGGAAGTGTTTTCAAGATTTTCAAAGTGAAAAGAGATTTAAAGTTACCTTACTCAATAGCAAAACAATAGAATGCTTCAGAATCCTGAAGTCATCTCATAAGAGGACCCAGTGAGAGCCAAGCTAGATCACCTCTATACTTACTATTTTAAAGTCCATTAATGTAATTGCTAATTACTTGAATGAAGCAATTGGCAATTACATTAATGGTCTTTTAAAATAGTAAATATAAGGGTGATTAGGATTGGGACCATGTTGAGGTGACCTCTGAGCAGGGGAGTCGAAGAATCAAAGCTCTTTACTTCATGGTTGAGAACCAGTGTGGTATAGTGATTTAAGAGTTGGACTAGAATACTGGGAAACCAGTGTTTGAGTCCCTTTTTGTGCATGGAAACCCACTGAGTGACCTTGAGAAAGTCACGCTCTCTCAACCTCAGAGGAAGGCAAGGGTAAACCTCTTTTGAACAAACTCTGCCAAGAAAATCCTGGTCACCATAAGTCAGAAATGATCTGAAGGCACACAACAACAATAAACTTTTCTGTTAGGGTTCCAGTACTAAGCAGCCCACCAAATCCTATTTACTTATTAAAAGCTACGTAGGCAATTGCTTGTTGTATGTGCATGTGTATCTGTGTGAGTGGGTCTGTGTGTGGTGGGGTTGAATCTCATCTACTTTGGCTTTAGCACACTGAACAGGCAAACCTCAAGATTCCTTCTTGCCTAGTGCTTTGTGTCTTTTTGCTTAGCTAGTTTTGCTTCTTCTGTATGGGAGAAAGGTAGAGTGGAAAGGTGCTGTTCAGTGTGGAAGTATGCCTCCACATATTTTGGACCACAGTTTCCATGATCCCTTAGCATGGCCATGCTGGGAAGGATTTCTGGGACTTAAAGTCCAAAACATCTGGAAGATAAAAGGTTCTGCAGTCCTGGGAGGGGTGTAGCTGGTTGTTGTTGCTAACTGCCCTCAAATCAACTTTAACTTATGGCAACCCTATGAAAGAAAGACCACCAAGTCACCCTATCATTAACAGACCTGCTCAGGTCTTGCAGACTCAGGATCATTACTTCCTTGATTGAGTCTACCCATCCATATCTTCTACCTTAGCAAGCATTATTCTATTTTCTAGTGAGTCATATCTTATCATGATGTGTCCAGAGTATGACAGCATCTTGGTTTCTAGTGAGAGTTCAGGCTCAATTTCCTCTTGATATTGTTGTTGTTGTGTGCCTTCAAGTCATATTTGACTTATGGTGACCCGAAGGGAACAGGGTTTTCTGGGACTGAAAGTGTGTGACACACTCAAGGTCACCCCATTTATTTGTATTTTTAACAGTCCATAGTATCTGTAGAACTCTGCTCCAGAACTACATTTCAAATGATTTTATTTCCTTACTATCACCTTTCTTCACTGTCCAGCTTTTACAACTATGTTTAGAAATTTGGGAATACAATGGCATGTATTTGACTATTCAATGATATATCTTTACTTTCAGGATGTTGTCTATGTCCTTGGCCATTTCCGCACTAGACTGTTTTACTATGATTATTCTACTTTCAACATCCTATGGAATTCTAGAGTTTGCAGTTTAAGGAGGGGCCTCAAGGGTCCCTCCCTAAACTGCAAATCCCAGGATTCCATAGGATGTTGAAAGTGGAATAATCATACTATAGAAATCTAGTGCAGAAATGACCCTTCATAGTAGCCTTTCCACGTCCCAATCTTCTTCTGATTTCTTGACTGCCATGTCCATTTTGATTAGTGGCTGATGCAAGGTATGGAAGAAGTCTTGAACTATTTCAGTGTCTCCTTTGAAGTCATGTAAATCATTTGTGGTCATTATTTTTGTTTTGTTAATGTTTAGCTGTAAGCCTACCTTTGCACTTTCTTCCTTGACTTTCTTCAGCAATTGCTCCAAGGTGTAGCTGAACAAGGACCCAAATAATACTTCTCCTCAAAAATCTAGCATTCCAGAGAGAGAGAGAGAGAGAGAGAGAGAGAGAGAGAATTCTAGCATGACAAACCAGTGGGTTTTTTTTCTTAATAACAATGAATTTTTAAATCTTCATATACTAAAATAAGCATTTAACTTTGGGCATTTTTGAAAAAAAAAAGGTATGGGCACCACTGAGCAAATGATCTATTGTATGTCATTATTGTTTCATGGGATAGCTTCACACTATGTACAAATATGGCAGATTTCTAACTCTTATTTCAAAACTAACAGATGAGCACTTTATCACAGGTTTCAGTTCATGGCTTCCCCCTTCCAGATCATTGATTAACTTGATCATGTATACAGCACATGAATGGATGAACAGATGGATAGATTATAGTTGAAAATACCACACAAAAATAACACTTAATTCAATTGCGTAATATAAATTCTTGTGTGCTGGTGTTATGATTTTTCATATCAAGAACACAGTAATAGGCAACTTGGTGGTTTTCAGATATTTTAAATTGGAACTACTCTCAGTCAGCACAACTGATGTTCAGGGAGGATGGGAGCTGTAGTCCAAAACATATTGATAACTCTATGCTATCAATATCTGTTTGAAGAAACAGGAAACAGGAATTGGAAATTGGCAAAATTTACATATGTATAGTAGGCCCTCCTCTTGGGTGTCCTCCACATGCACAAATGCAAGGTTGTGCAAAGTGTCATGTCTCATCGTAGTCAACAGACACAATGGGCATGTACTCACACTGTGATGGGTGCACATATGTCATATGCATTCACTATAATGGGATGCGACACTTCATTTTTTTAAGGAGGGGGATCCTGAAATAGAATTCCCTCATATGTAGAGGGTGCACTGTACATATCTAGCAACCTAAACAGAGGCAGGCACTCTGTATTGCAGTTACTGATCTGTTCCATTTTCAGCAATATCACATATTCATAATTGTGGCACTATTGCCATGACTGTAAATTACTACCAACCTACTTTAATTCTCAGCAGTCATAATGACTGATAGAGATTTGTTTATCTGGTAATCAGGGTGCAAGAAGACTGTTTCCAGCTTCCTGTCACTAGCCAGTGAGGCTATGCAATAATCATAGCAATAGCATTTATTTCTATACCGCTTATCAACTGAGTGTTATCTAAGCGGTTTACAATGTATTTTAGCTAATTGCCCCCAACAAGCTGGGTACTCATTTTACCGACCTGCGGAAGGATGGAAGGCTGAGTCAACCTTGGAGCCCGGCAGGATCGAACTCACAACCTTGTGGTTGCAGTACTAGCATTTAACCACTGCACCACCAGGGCTCCTCTATGTAATGGAGTTCTGGGGGTGTGGCTATCTGAAATGCCAGAGAAGTCTAGAAAAATGTTGCCAGGCAACCAGAATAGCTCATCAGGAGAAAAGCCCAGCCTAGAAGTGTGAGGGAGGGACTGGTGGCTGAGAGGAAAAGATATATAAAGGCAAACCCTGATTATCTTTTGTGGCAGTCTTTCAGTGAGAAAGAACTTTGGAGTGAAGTCCCTCAGTCAGCTAGGGAGGTCATCTGTGTAGGAAGGATTTAATTCTCAGAGAAAGCTTAGAAGAGGCAGAAGAATAATTAAACCATTATAGAATCTGATCAGAAAGTATGACCTAGATTGGGGCTTGAGCCTTTGGTGAGAGTGCAGCCAAAGGAATGTTAATAATACTTTTGCTTAAAAGTTTAGAGATATAAGGAATCAGTCTAATAGAACTTTGAAGAGCTATATTTGTCAGGAACTGAATTCACACACACACACAAATATAACAGTGCAATTACACTATTTATTAGGAGCATGATACATAGTACAGGACTTCAGTGAGCAATTAGTGAGTGAGCAGTGGAGGCAATTAGAAAAATCCAAACATTAAAAGCAAAGAGTTTCTCATCCCGCTGGCAAGAGACCTTGGAGTTCTAGTTTCAGCCTGGGAGCACTTATCATTACATTCCTAGCTTTGTTTATCTAACGGTTTCTGATTTTCATACCTTGTTACAAGCAAGCTGATAATTAACTCCTAATACATGTCCCATAACAGAAATATGGAGGGCTACCTGACATCCTGCCTGTCCCCTCCCCCCTCAAAAAAATGAATGAAGAGATGGCATAGCAGTGATCAATAGGGAAAAGGGAAAGGTAGCAGAGAGTGGGAAAAAAGGGGGAAAGGGGAAGACAACAGTAAAATGAAAATGTAAAATGCAGCATTTAAACATGGATTGTTGAAGACCGGGAAGCAGGAACAGCAGGTTGAGTAGGTGGGTTACTCTCCGAAGAAGAATTTGAAGGAGCTGGCTTCAGTACGCTGGAATGAAAAACAGGGTGAACAAGTTTGTAAGTCTCAGACAAAGAAAGTTCAAAGGTGACATTATTAATGGCACATTTGATTGGGAAAGGACCAAGGTATTTGGGGGAGAATTTTTTGAAGGGGCCATTGGAGGAATTGTTTTTGGAGGAGAGGTAAACAAGATCCCCAGGTTTGTATGTCGGACTGGGTTGTCATTTTCGGTCAGCAAAGCATTTGTGAGAAGCTTTTGAAGCTTCGAGAGAGTCACATACAGAGTCCCAAGTAGAAGAAATTTTTGTAATCCAAGAGGTGAGTGAGGCAGGCTGAGTTGTAGAGAAGGTGGTGGGGAGTGATGGAAAGGGTTTTGGGGTGCTGTTGAGGACAACTTCAAATGGAGTTTTGCCAGTAGAGGAGTGCAAAGCAGAGTTGTAAGCAAATTCGGCAAAGGGGAGGAGGAGTGCCCAATTATTCTGGTTTGAATTGATGAAGCAGCATAAGTACTGCTCTAGGGTTTGGTTTGTGTGTTTGGTTTGTCCATCAGTTTGTGGATGATAGGAGCTGTTGAGTTTTTGGGAAATGCCAAGAGATTTAAGGAGTGAAGTCCAGAATTTGGAAGTGAAGATAGGTTCTCTGTCAGAAATGATTGTGGAGGGAATTCCATGGAGTTTCCAGATGCTGCTGGTGAAGAGTCTGGCTAATTTTTCAGCGGTCGGAACCTTTTTCGGTGGGATGAAGTGAGATTGTTTGGAGAAATGATCAGTGACAACCCAAATGGTATGGAAACCTCATGAGTTGGGCAGATCAACAATAAAGTCCCATGAAATAACGTCCCAAGGTGAAGAAGGAGTAGGAAGTGGTTGGAGAAGCCATGTGGTTTAGAAGAGGATTTGCAGGTGATGCAAACTGTGCAGTTTTTAATGTATTCTTGGACTTGTTTTGTAAGGCCTGGCCAGTGGAAAAGTTTCCTGATGGAATGTAGAGTTTTGAGAAAGCCGAGGTGTCCAGCAGGTTTGGAATCATGGTATCTTTTCAAAATTTTGATGCAGCAAGATGGTGGTACATAGATTTTAGTTCCCATGAAAACCAAATCTTTAACCCAGGTGATTGAGTCTTTGTGTGATTTTAGCCAAGTGTCAGTTTGGTAGGCAGATTTTAGAGAACATTGGAAGGCAGAATCAAGTTGTATCGAGTCTGTTTCATATGCTTTTTGTTGCGCACGGGTAGTAACTTTAATTCAGAATTGTCTGGGGAGAACAGAGATTTTTCTGTGGTAGGAGCAGAAGAGGAGGGAAGCTTGTTGCAGGGTAGTCTTGAGAGAGGATCTGCCAAAGTGTGCTTCAGTCCAGTGTGCTTGTTTAGGGCTTAGTTTCTTGGCAGTTTTTAGTGTCTCGAGATTGTGGTGGTCAGTCCAGTCTTGAAATGGAATTTTAGAACCTTCAAGGAGGTGTCTCCATGAGGTGAGTGCAAAATGGATGGCCATGGCTTCCTTTTCCCAAATTGGCCAGTTGCACTGTGTGGTAGAGAACTTTTTGGAGATGAAGGCACATGGTTTTAGGTGGTTGTCTGTGTCGTGTTGAAGAAGAACAGCTCCCATGGCGAAGTCAGAGGCATCGGTTTGAATGATAAATTCTTTGGCAGAATCAGGGAATAAGAGAAATGGTTCAGAGGTAAATTTTTGTTTGAGGGTGTCAAATGCTGTTTGGCATTTTTCAGTCCAGATGATGCAGTTGCATTGGTTAGAATTGGTATTGGTATTGGGATTTGGTATTGGTTTTTTTTTTTCAAGAAGTTGGTGAGAGGAAGAGCAATAGTTGCAAATCCTTCTATGAAGTTACAATAGAAATTTGCAAAGCCAAGGAATTGCTGGAGCTGTTTTCTAGTTTTGGGGGCAGGTCAGTTTAATATGGTGTCAGTTTTGGCAGGGTCCATGTTTAGGGTGTGTTGGCAAATATGGCACCCTAAATAATTAAAAGTCTGAGTGTGAAACTCGCATTTTGGGAGTTTAACAACAAGTTCATTGTCTATAGGTCTTTGAAACACAGTACGTACGAGCTTGGTGTGTTGTTCAAGGGTTTCTGAATAGATCAAAATGTCATCTAGATAAATAACAACACCTTTGTAGAGGATATCTTGCAATACAGAATTGAGAAACATTTGGAAGGCTGCGAGACCAGCTTGTAATCCAAAAGGGAGAACAATCAATTGGTAGTTTCCCAGTGGGGTTGAGAAAGTAGTCAACCACTCACTTTTGGGATCCATGCGTATTCTGTGGAAAGTCTCCTTGAGGTCTAATTTTGTAAAGAATTTGTCTTTAATCAATTGATTTAGTTAAAGGAATCGGATAAATATTAGGTAATACTGCCTAATTGATTAAATTTAGTTTACGATAAGCCTTGGTTCTCCACCGTCCTTTATATTGCAGAAAAATATTGGACTGGTGGTAGGAGCAGATGAGGGTTTTATAAATCCATATTATAAGTTCTTGTTCAGGAATCTTTTTAGAGCATCTAGTTCTTGGTTGTTCATTGGATATATTTTTGGTTTGGGAATTATAGCTCCATCTATTAATCTGAGTTTGCAATCAAAGTCTCTATGTGGGGGCAGTTTGTCTGCTTCGTGGTCCTCAAAAGCTTTCTGCAAGTCTTGGTACTCTAATGGGTTTTTCTGCAGCTCCTCGGGACTCAAAGTGAGTGCCGAGTCAGGGAGGGTTTGTTCAGGCATTTGATTTACATCATGGGTATGCTTGAGTATGCCTTGTGTCCAGTAATACCCAAGGACTACTTGAAACCCAATTTTGGTGGGCACTAGGAGACGTAATAGTTTCCCACTTGAACCAGGATAGGTTTGGTCCTTTCCTGTACAAGGCCTCCTGCCAAGGGGGAGCTGTCCATTTGAGATAATTTGATGGCCTTTTTTAGGTTCAAACTTTCTGCAAGTTATTTTGCCACAGCAGGATTCAATAAACTAGTTGTGCAGCCTGAGTCTACTAAGGCCCTGTACATTTGTAATTTCCCATCATTTCCTTGTAAGGCTACTGTTACGTATACATGACGATTTTGGTGGTACTTACATTAGCGGACTTGTCGTGGTCCTAATCTATCTGAGTTGGATGTGGTCAGTGGGCTGTCCTCACCATTGCAAGTTCCACCAGCGGTTCCACCAGCGGGGCGTTTGGTTGTCGGCTTTGGAGTGTCAGCTTTATGGGATACAGGTCAGGTGGTGGGAGTGCCCGACTTTTCTTCAGTGGGCTTCTTCAATCCCTGGTATTCACTGGTGATGTGGCCTTTTCCCCCCACATTGGAAACAGGTGCCTTCTTTGAGTCATTTTTTCTTTTCCTCGCTTCTCAGGAAAGTGGGTTTTCACGATCCCAGGGTTCAGCGACCGATTTCTTGCGCTTGTCTTTGCCAGGCAAGCTGGACACTATCCATGATGCTTCCCACTTCTCTGGCTAGTTTCATCCATCCCAGGAAGCTGGCAGGCTGGCAGGATCCCCTTGGGAGTTTCTTATCAGCCTGCAAGAGACCTTGGAGTTCTAGTTTCAGCCTGGCAGTGCTTATCACTACATTCCTACTTTATTTATCTAACAGTCTCTGGTTCTCATACCTTATTACAAGCAAGCTGATAATTAACTCCTACTACATGTCCCATAACTGAAATATGAAGGGCTACCCGACAATATTAGCTTTGGCCTGCATATGAACTCCATTATTTTGTTCTGTATGTTATTTTAATAAATATTATAGTTTATTTTTATAAATACTGATTCGGCTAAGTGGTATACAATATTTAAAGACACACGGAAAACATAGTACTATAGAATTATAAAGGGGTTCTAAATAACCATTAAAGGCCTCACCCTTTACACAATGGTGATGTTGTAAGGTGGGAGGAGAGCAGAGGTACGTGAAAAGGTAGGGTGCCTTTTCAGATTGGGGAGATGCCATACCAGTCTGAAAGAGAAAGGAGTAAGTTCATGTCCCAGGCTGCAACAATCAGAAGCAGCACCCTTTTGCAATTCCTCAACATAGCCTTGCTCACAGAAGGAAGGGGACTGGCAACATCATCCTCCACCCTAACCACTAGCTGAATAAATCTCCATCATTCACTGTGGCTGCTGGCTGTTAAAGTAGGTTTGGAGGCTCAAGCTAATAGATGTTACAGAGGCCATTTCTACACTGCATTGTTATAGTGCTATTATTCCACTTTCAACATCCTATGGAATTCTGGGGTTTGTAGTTTACTGAGGCCCAAGAGCACTCTGGTTGAGAATTCTAAATGTCCCTCCCTAGACTGTAAATACCAGGATTCCCTAGGATGTTGAAAGTGGAATAAGAGCACTATAACAGTGTAGTGTAGAAATGGCCGCAGTTATACGTTCGTAACTAGATGATATAGGATCTTTATAAATGTTTGAAAATAAGAAGTGGAAGAATGGTAGATTTCACTTTTGCACTTTTTTGCATCAAAAACATGTACAGAGGTACATTTTTTGGTTCATTAAAAATTAAGACCTGCTACAGCTTTTGGTTTATATTAAGTAGGTATATGAAGAATATTGATGTGATGTGTCCTTGATATGAAAAGGACCTCAGCATATCTAGAGACTTTGAGGAACTTTGTAAAAAAAAAAAAAAAAGTCAATAAATAATGACACCTTTCAGGCCTTTTTTTTTTTTTGAGTGGGGCACAAAATATTATCTGCAAAACCCATTGTATAATATATAATGTGTGAAAAATTGTGTATTTTTCATTAAAAAAGTCCTGAATTGAGAACCATTGAAAAATGTGCCTAATATTCACTACATTTTTACTAGGGAGTTACGTTCACCTATAGGAGCCTTGTTTTATTGCTTTCTACATGCAACTAGAGAAGGAAATCATTCTGGGTCTACAAAAAAAAATTCCAAGACCATTCCATTTCCATGTACATAGCCGATAGAAGCAATGAGCAGAGAAGCAGGAAAATTAGCAGTAGTCCTTAGTTCTTGCCTTTGAATATTTCTCAGTCTGATTGTGAAGCTGCAAACAGTTGTTTCTCTGACACATTGTCTTGATGAGAAATAAATGTTGCAGACATAGGGGGGAGATGGTAAAAAGATAATCACTTACACTATAAGAGCTTGTTGGCATATGGATCTATTGCACTGCTTTTTATAGAGTCTGTTGAGTGCACATTTGGAAATAATGAGATGTGTGTATCTCAGATTATCTGCTATAATCACTTGACCATGGTGTTCTCAGAAACATAGGAAACTAACAGGAAGCTAAAAAAAAAAAGAATCTCTTCGATAGTTATTTCATCAAGATTTTTCTTCTGGGATTCTGGGGTGGAACACTCCAGAGATTTGTTGTTCCTGTTACTGGAAATTTTGGTGTTTAAGCCTATAGTGCAACCAGTAAGTGGTGCTTTCTCCCTCTTTAGTCAGGTAAGTCAATGGAGGGGGAGCAATGAGTGTTTCTTCAGATGCTGCTGTTTTCCAACTCTTTTTTCTTAGCCTGGGTAGCTAATGGTCAGGGATTATTCCAGTTTTTAGTCTAACCACACTTGGAGGACTACAAGTTCCATCTGTCCTTGGTCCAGAGTTTGTTCCCCCTTTCCTGAATGAAAACTTCAATGTCATCCTCAGATTGGAGCAAAGGGAAGTAACAGTGCTACTGACAGAAAGGGTTTTGATTCCATTTATTTCCTGTTTCTGCAGAGAGGTATCTGATAAAAAAGGAACTCTTTTTTTGATGATCCTAGCCATAACAGAACACAGCTAATTGATCTTGCATACAGGTACACTGGACTTGCTTACTACATTGCTGCACCTCTAGCTTTCAGGTGCCACAGATATTCATTCTGCCCCTGAATACATTTTAAAATTTCCTCAAAACCACAGGGGAGATCAACTGAAGAGTTACTGATGCCACAAGAAACCACCTATCATTTCTAGCTAATGATGGTAGTGTAGAGGTGTATGAAAATTTAAATTGGGAACAGTTCATGCTAGGATGGAGGGGATGAAAACAGCATAACCAGTAAGCATTCATGTGCTATTGGTCAGGGTTTTTGCTGATCCTGATGACCGTGTTTAGCAGTAGTAAGTCTCGCTTGTGAAATAGAGACTCAAAGTGAACTCCAGCATGGCTAAGTTACTTCTAAGAAGTCAATAAATTTTTATCATGTGCCTAGTCTGTAGTGATTCCTTTAGATATCTGGAGAAAGGATTTTTGCCCCACTCACAAGTGAAGCATGTAGCTTACAAAAAATGATGATAAAGAGTGATGTTAGCAAAGAGGAAGCCCAGGCAAAATAATGGTCTTTCATCTTGCTTCTTTAGTTGCCTGAATCAGAATTGAATTTGAACAATATTATGATTCTCCTTGTTTTAACTAGGAATGTGCTGTACTTGTCAGATTCAGTTTTGTCTCTGTGTACGTGTGTGTATATTTTTCTCTATATATCAATATAGATATTAGTTCAGAATTGCTATTGGCTTGCTTTTTAATCACATATATTGATATAGACGTATAGATTTATAGACATATAGGTATATGTGAGAAGACGTAATGGTCTGTTTGGTCATTAGAAATCTATATACAGTCAATATACATAGGTAGGTAGAAAGATCACTTGTTCTGTTTCTACCTCTAATCTTCCAGAAATTTATCAGCAAAACCCAGCATACTTAATTCTACAGGCAGATATCATATGCTTATAACCTAATGTCCATATTTTTATCTACGATGTCTAAACATATATTAGATGGTGGTGTCCTTTTCCAAAGAGGTTGGCACAATGACCTTTCTGCTCATTTATCATCACAGATAGGAAGATTGCTTTCTTGCTTGCTCTCTGTCTGTTTTTTTTTCCTTTTTTTCAAGCATGGTGTGAATTATACCAGTGGAAAACTAAGGCACAAGGTGCCAATCAAGGTAGGATAGAATGGAACAACCTGCAGGAGATCCCATTTTTAGCTGGGCCACACAGTATGGGGACTGGAATGGGAATAAAGGTATATAGTAAGGAGAAGTGCTGACAAGTAGACAAGGAAACTGGAAGCTTTAAGAAGAGATAGGTACACAGCAGCAAAATGCAGATCTGTATATGTTGCTGGACTACACATGTTCAGCAGACTTCACCATTGATTTTGTTGGCTAGGGAAGATAGCTTTTGGAGTTTAACAACATTTGGAGGGCTAAGTTTTCTCTATGTCAAAGAAATAGGGGGCAATAGAGCAGATCAAGGCATTTCATATTTTAGATGCAAAAAACTTTAGAAATCAATGAATCTGGAGAAGTTACAACATCTAAAACTATAGCGCTTTAGTTTTACTCTCCTTTAGCCAATCCAGTTTTACAAGTGGCATAATGGAAGCTGTCTTTTCGTTAGTGTAGTCTGATACACTTAAAAAACTTCCGTTTATTAAGATTTATGCCAAAGAGATTATTTTGGCAATTCTCATTTCTTTTGTGCTAAAGATGCAGATTGCATTTAATAAGGATAATTGTTTGGAAGTTTAATATTCTTTGGAAGTTTAGTATCACTCCAGCAAATCTTTTAAAAAAATAAAATAAAATAATGTGTGAATCTGTGATACTTGACAATGACCTTCTCTGCTATTACAGGGATTTATATAAGTCTCAGCAAGTGAAATGGTGCACGGAACATAATGTGTTTCATTGTTCTCAAGGCAATTTAGACATAAAGCCAAGCAATGTATATTCTACTCAGTTTGGGCATATTTGAGAGGGTAAGCATGGGTGTTCTTATTTGCCCTGCATGTGATTATTTCCCTTTAGTGTAAGATAGATAACAGCTTAATGTGGGTTTATTCTCATTCCAGTTCCTCCAAATGAAAGAGTCCAAGATGAATGGGGGAACACAGTAGGTGTGTTACAAGACTCCAGTTTAAATTCCTGTTATGTCCAGATAGGAACATTGTATACTCCAAGCATGTGTATGTATGTGCTTGCAAGTCACCTGTCAACTTATGATGTCCCTATGAATTCCATAGGATTTTCTTAGGCAAGGAATACTGTACGGTGGTTTTGCCAGTTCCTTCCTCTGAAATATAGCCTATAGGACTGGGTTTTAATTGGTACTCTCCCACCAAGTACTAACTAGAGCTTACCTGCATAGCTTCAAAGTAAGACAGGAATGGTGGAAAGCTGCTGCCAGCCAGTGTTGACAATACTAAGATAGATACAAAATTGTCTCTCTCTAGAAAAGCCACTTTGTTGCCTCAGGAAACTCAGGACACAATGCCACTATTGAAGGGATGAAGGACCCCTACATTTTATACTGAGAATTTGAAATTTTCAGGGTAAAGCTGTTGTATTGTAAGGCCTTCCAGATGCTGTTGAACTGCACCTCCCATTATTCCTTGCCATTGAATATGACAGTTGAAATAAATGAGAATTGCAGTATACCAACATCTGGAGGGCCACAAGTTATCTTCCCTTGCTAATCTTCATGGTACGGCCAGTCCTATCTTAATCTACTATCTAAATACCAGGAAATAGTAAGAAAGGAATGGCTTACACTGACTCAAAAAGTTAGTTCTTTTAATTGGTTATCCATTTTATTCTTTCCACATTTCTGTCCCTGTTCCAAGTTGGGAACTGTTGATATAGAAAATATCTCATGGAAATATAGGAACAGTTTTCTAACATCTGGACTGATAAAGCTGACTGGACCACTAAAATAATATTCATAATTCAGTATCTAGTTAAACCTTGTTTTACTATGTGCATGAAAGGATTAGTGAACAGATAGCCATTGCAATTAAGGCAAGTAATTGTATGAGTCTTGTTCTACAAATACTGACATACCCATTTAGGGTGTCTTGCAAAACAGCAGAACCTCAGTACAATTAAAAAAACGACAACAATTCTCCATTCGGCAAAAATTATGGAGACAAATTATGTGGTGGAATACATCTTTGTAATGACTGCTGCACACTCATTGTGAGTGTTTGTTAGCTTTAAAACATCATGTACTTAGGAGAAGAAATCTGGATCACAAAAGAGGAATGATGCAATTCAGTTTTACTGAGTATAGTATGATGCATTGGCCCAGAAGGCTGCTCTACAATATACGTCAGCAGACCACTAGACTCTTTTACAATAAATGCATCATTCTGTGGTATGCTTCAACCACCGCAGAGAATATAATTACCATACAATGATGTCTTTCTTCACTTTGACATCTTCTGCAAAGAAATCTGATCTTCAGGTAGAAGCAGCATTGATGCCTGAATGTTTCTGGCCTGTACAGTACAAGACTTTGATGGCCCAGGCAAACCATTCCTTGAATCTTAGTGGAGTTCAGAAGTCTTGTTTCAGCAAACTCAGAGCTAATTGTGATTCATTGTTTTCATCTTACCTTCTGTCATGGTAACTTTCCTTTTGCTTATGTATGTTGTTATACCATTTGCCTTTTCTTCTTGGGCACAAGTCTGGTTCCCTCCCTTTATAGCTAAAATAGATGGAATGGTTCACTTATACTTTTGTGCAACCTTGGGGATGCAACACTATATTGGCTGTGTACGTGTGCCTTCATGTCACTTGTCAGCATATGGTGACCTCATGAATTTCACAGTATTTTCGTAGGCAAGGAAACCACTCAGAGGTGGTTTGTCAGTTCCTTCCTCTGAAAGCATGCTTATAATTCTTTGCTTGTTTTTTTGGAAAAAAACCAACAACATTGCAAATGTTATTTCCCACTGGGTGATATTTTGGATGTTGTTAGGTCTTTTTCCTCACATTTGGGCATTTAAAAAAAAACAAAAAAACACTGTTGGCACCAAAAAGCTGTTTTTACACTAAAACAAATTTGTGCAGAAGTTATTTGTATCTGCACAAAACCAAAATTTTGCACAAGGTTTTCAACCAAAAATCCTTAAATGTGATACATCCCTCTATCCATCTGTCATCTAGTGGGCTGGTCATTTATTCTTTGGGGTACCTCAAGAAGGGTGAGAAATATTGTGAGCATTCTTTACATCCTTACTATATAAAATCAGTCATATGCACCCAAATGCCTGTTTCAACATCTAGAAGCAACAGAAATCTCCCCAAGTATGAACCAAAAAGCTATAACACTTCCAATTACTTCCAACACTTCTCTGTAACCATTCAGCACACTCCCCCCAAAACCTTCTTACAAGCTCTAGCAATTTTAGATGGTCAGCTTTTCCATAGATCAACATCAGTTTCACCTTGTCAGCATTTGATTGAGGTTAAGTATATCATTGCCTGATCAGGGTTGAACACAAGTCATAACCAGTATGGTGCCACCCATGCCTTCATTTTTATCAGATGCAAGTTCAAGTGTATTTGTCTGGCCTGGGTTCAGAGCAAGGGCTGCACTTACAGCAAGCCTTTGTTCTTAGACACCCCATTTAAGCCTTCACCTCTTTTCCTCCAGTCTGTCATTTTATAACTTTCTGATTACATAACTAATTACAATTGCTTCTCCATTTCTGACACAGGGCTTGCTAATAACCAATCATAACCAATTCAATCAAATCACATCCATCCATATACTCCTAAACCACTTAGCTTGTGTTGGTCAGGATGATTAGAAATTAGTTTTAGCCCATTGTTAAAGAGATACAAGTTGGAATGGCCTGTTCTCAACATAAGATATGACAAGAACAGCATAGAACTTAAAGTTAGTTGTGTATCACAGTTAGGCAGTTGTTACTTCAGAGTAGGAACTGAAAGAATAGTCTAAAGGATTTGAGAATTATTATTTTTTTGAGCATTGAAAACCCTAATGAAATCTTTGTACTTCAGGACAAAATTCACAGATGGTCATTTTACACAGAAGGGATATAGAAAACCAGTATTCAATAAAGGTATATTCTCCAACTGTGATGTGACCCAGATATTAATGGTATCTTGGATGTGGTTCTTTGGACATGGCTTGTATGAAGAAGTATCTAATCATTGGAGCAAATCCTTATTTTTGCATACTAGAGTATCTTAGATGACTCTAGCACCTCCTTTCCTTTACTTTTTACATGCCCCCCTGCCCCTCCCACAGAGAAGGCCATTAAATACTTCTAAGCAACATTGGGCTATTTTAAAGAATAAAACAGTCTTTTCCAACATCTTGACACTTTGTCACTACATCCCTTCTATTGGGTATTACCAGTCCTCTTTGCTTTTCATTTTGCACACAAACCAGCATTTTCTACACAGAAAACAACTTTTTCTTCACACAAAGTAATATTTCTGCATAGAAATATTATTTCCTGCACTAAAAATGCTGTTTCTTGTGCATAACATGCTTGTTTTCTGTGTGAATTTTGTGTGGAATAAATCCATAGGCTTTGAAAATGGTGTGATTTTCAAAGACTCTCTCACAGGGGGAAGCAAAATGTTAATGTTACTTGTCACTTTCTTTGAGAAGAAACTTAGTGAAGAATTGCATTCCTACCCAGAGGAATTGCAATCCTCATCAAAGTTTTTCTCTAGTATTAGTAGCTTTAGTTTTGAGTAAAGCCCTATGCAGGTTTTTATGTAATTTTATGTTATATAAAGTGGGAATGAGGATATGGATGACTACATAAGTCCTTTTCCCTGACAGCATTCTAGGATTTTGTATGCCAAGTGTGAAGTTCTAGATGTATAAGTCTCTGGAGGAATTATGTTCAACTGAATGTAATGACAGAACATTCATGTTGGCGAACTAGCATCATCAGAGATGCCCAACTTTCTGTAATACTATCAAGGGCACAGGACATAACACTCACACCCACATCACCATGCCACCTGAACATTGCAAGCAAGAGGTACATGTCTGCATGGAGGTTACATATAGCTGAAGTTCTAGGATGTGATTGCAGACAGATGGGCTAAAACTGTTTAGAGAACAGAGGCATGCAGTCCAGTACTTCTTCTAACATATCTGTGCATGCTAGCCCAATCTCAAGCACTGGAACCAGTACAGACATCTCTTCAGATCTTTTGTCTTACTAGTCCTGTAAATATGAGATCAGGTCATACAGACCTTGCCATCTCAAATGTCCCTCTGATATCCTTAATAAAGAAAGGACAGACTGGACACAGATCTCACTCCACCCTGCCTGTGCACATATTTCCTTGTGAAAAATGCAGAGCTTGTTACCCTGTATGTTGGGGGTCCCGGGAGGGGTGCCCAAATAACCAAACAACAACACAAGATGGGGAAATTAGTCTCAAGCACTCTCTTAAGCTAACGAGAGGCAGGGTAACTTTATCTAGGATCTTTTACCGTATGTCTATGGCGTCAGGTCAGAGAGCATAGCCAGACAAGTTTTAAAGTAACAAATAATATTTATTGAGGACAAACAACAAATAAGGCAACACATGCACACAGCTAACTGGAAATAGAAATGGAGAGTTTTGGGGGAATGGGTAATACGACACCTGGTCTCGTAGTCCTGGAGAGAAAAGGAGGGTTGCAGGGAAGAAAGCTCAGCGCGATTCGCTGAGGGGAGCTCACTGGACAAACTGACAGCAAGGCTGGATGAAACTCAGGAGTGATCCAAGGAGGACTAGAAAATGGGGACCTTTTATAGGGTGGATTTTACCTACAGGCCATGCCATGCTCGGTGAGAACAAAGAGAATTTGTAGCTGGACGATAGCGTTGGAAAAGGTCAGATTTTGCATGATGAGCTTAGTGCTTGATGACAATAGTATGGCCAGTATGCAAATGGCCCAACATAAGGGAATGGCTCGGCACTCAGCCGTGCATCTTTGTATAGAGTCACGCCGAGCAAGGCCGGTTTGCAAGAAGGTGTTCCCTGAAGCATCGGAGAGGCTTAAGTTGCCTGCCTAAATGAGGTTTGGAATTTACAACCATTAACAGCCGCTCCCTTACGTGCTTGTCCGGTGGACCTCTGCAAACACATGGAGTAGGGTGGCAGAGAAAGGTCAAGTAAAGGCGAAATTATTTGATATCAAAAGGATATCTAGTGCTCTCACCCGACATATCATAAGCGTAGTAACAAGCTGATGGGATCAACCGGATATATTTTCAAGATTCACACTTCACCTACTTTTCATCTAACTGTATGGACACCATTATCATATTCAGAACATTCCAACACACAATCTGTAAAGCTGACCAGGAAGCTAAGAGATAGCAAACAGGTGGGACCTAGTTCCGGGGGGGCGGGGAGCACAATAGACATCCAAGTCCAAGGCTATGGCCAACTAGATTAAAATGCATTTCTCTAGGATGAGACAGTGTCCATTGCAAACCTGTAGAAATAACACTACTACATGGAAACAAATAGAGTTCCAAATGGCAAGTATCTCCTGGAAAGGTCTGAGCCTTGAAGAACTGAAAAGGGTGTAGGCAGAAAGTGGATTGTGTTAAACTATATTCCATTCCTAGTATTATACGGAGTAAGGTAGCCAGCTCAGGTGGCAGGTCTGAGGGGCAGTGGCAGCAGTTTCCTTAATAGTCCTCCAGGCCATTTCTGCTGAAGGATATAGTTTTCTGTATCATACAGCCTCCTGTATGCCCTCCTAGTAAAAGATGTCATCTTGCCCCCAGCATTAAAATAAAATGCAACTGGAAGTTCAATTAACTTTTGTATACAGAATGGTCAAGGAATGCCATCTTGTTCCTCATCTAAGTCAACAAATTTTTTGGACAGTTGCTTGTGTTTCTGTCGGATTTGATATAGTTTGTAAAGTTACTTGTTTGGTAACTGTAACTCCCAGCATCTCTTTGCCGGCCTTCTTAGGGAGGAGAGGTTAAGGTTGTAATCCAGAACAGTAATTTTTACTTTTTGGGATAAATCTATTGGTTGTTGAATCTTTCTCCCTCTCCCTCATCCCCAATCTTCCTGTATTTAGGCAGCTACATGGACATGAAGCCCTATGATCTTGAGCTGCCACCTGTGTGTTCTGACAGTATGACAGGAGGAAAAGAACCCCCCCTGATGATCATTAGCTCTTCTGGGATAATTCCTTCTTGACCCTTTAAATTTTGATCAGTGACATCCTTAGTATGTTTGTATGAGCCTCCATCCCAGCAGCATAGATAAAATTCTCAACCATAGACAGAAATGCTGGGTGAAGGGACTTCATATGTTATTATCCTTTTTCTAAGTGTCACTCTTAAGTATATTTTGCTGAAGTGATGACAAAAGGGACCTTCCATTTCATTTGCTAATATTAATTTATTCCAAGCAGACAAGTTGGGGTTTGAAATGACTTCTCTGTGGACAGTATTAAGGGCATTTGGGAAATAGATTATGTTAAGTACTGTCTTGTCAGTAGCTTGTCCATGCCCTGTAAGATACTATGTGAAAGCAGATGTGTGTACAATATAAGCATGGGAATTCATGTTAAAATGTATTATAAGATTAATTTTGGCACTTTGAATCACACCCTTATTTCTGTCTCTTCTCTAGCTGTCTTAGCAAACTAGTAGACATGCATCAGATGCTTATCCCCTTTATTAAGTTTTTTTTTAAAGAAGAGGTGACATAAATGTAGCAATTTCATCTTATTCATTAAAGGCCTGACTGCTGTCATGTCTTTCCACATAGTATTTTTTAAAAAGAAAACCTCTCCTCTTTAAAAGACATCTCATGCAGTTTCCACTTGTTTAATTATTATGCTGATGCCTTTACTTTTTTCTTCAAATGTCCTTTGAAAAGGAGATCATGATATAAATCTTGTAGCTGAATACTACTACATCTTCTGTGGATTTTATTGTGAGTATCTGTCTCAGAAAGAGAGTAATATATGGTATTACTGCATTTGGATTATGTATGACTCTTTTATTAAAGAATGCCTGCCTGACTTCATTAGCTTGGACCTAGTTGGGGTGTGTGTGTATAGCCGGGGCTATGAGTGTACCACAATTCTACCACAGTGCAGAAAATCCTATCATGTGTGTTTGTGTTTTCACATCTTGTCTTTCTGAAAAAGTCAGTTTCATTCATTCATTCTAAATATTTCTATACTGTCTTTCTGAAATGTGTAATGCAATGCATGATAACCACATACAAATGAAATGTAATAACAAAATAATACATGCACACACCATGGCTGTACTTGCAGCTCTGTCAGTACATTGGAAGCAGGGGATTGATATCCATGAAAGCTCAAGCTAAAATAAATCTGTCTCAAACATGCTGCTTGTGTCCTTCAGTCCCCTTTTATTATTATAAAAATAACTTAAAATGTAATAAAAGCAACATTTAAAATGATTAAAATGACATTAAAATCAAAGTAAACAACATGCTTTGCATGTATTCTAAAGACGGGAAACATGGAACAATGGCAATTCTGGAGGAAGGCAATTCTAGAAGGGCCTTCCCTGTGTGCTTGAGAAGTACTGTAACCAAGCAGGTCCATTCCACTTATGGGCAGTCTCTCAGGCAGATGGCTTCTAGGATTTTTAGAACACCAAAGTTAAAAGTGGAATGTTTAACTGAGACAGAAATACAGTTGACATGTCTTTCTCCATAGTAGAGTGATATGATCACAATGCCATGTGCTACTTAGCAGCCTAGTTGCTACAAGGTTGTTATAATTGAACTTTATGGGTGTTCTTCATGGGTAGCCCAATGTCAAGTATGTTTTAGTAGCCTAAATATGCCAGCATTGATACAGAGTTTACCAGACTGTACTGATTTAAGAATGGTCACAATTGGGCAACTAAATATAATTGTAGAAAGAGGCAGCACCATTGCTACCAAAATTGCATTGAAAGTATGTGCTTCTCATCCTTCTGACTCTGACATCCTTCTGACATAGGACAGCACATGCTTGAAATCCTACAAGAACAAATTATGTCAATATGGAAAAGTTTGAAGAATAGTTGGTTAGGTGACAGTGAACACAGTTTCTCAGTTCAAACTGAGGCAAAAGACAAAGCTTCCTTCATAAGAACAAGTGGCCAGGAAATCTTTGGAGGTAAGTTAGACAGTGAAAGGGAGCCACCAACTCTGTTGAAGGAAGCACATATGCATGGCCTTGTGTGATAATGGTATTTCCCATTATCCAGGTAACGGTGCTTAAGGGAGATAGTTCTCCCTTTGAACATATAAAGGGTTAATGACCTGCTAGGGTTAGTTTTATTGGGGTTTTATTTGTCATGAGAGATAGTTGCCCAATCAGGAGAAGAAAGGTTATAATCTTTGCGGTGCTTCAATGAAGAATTTATAAAAATCCTGAAGAGACCATGAGGTGGGAGCCAGAACAAAGGAGACATCCAACCAAGACATCAACCAAGGGGCAAGGATGCTGGTGGCAGAAAGGCCAGCAGGCCCGTCTCCTGGATATCTCAGCATACCATCTCAGAAATGACCAACTGTTGTGAGTAGCTTAGAATGTTATCTAGTTAGCTGCATTAGGTTTTTCTGTTATTTTGAAAGTTTTGGTTGATCTGAGGAATCTATCTGTTCTTGTAACTACTAAACATACCTGGGAGGAGAAGCTTCTTATGAATAATATTTCTCTTGTTTACCTTGAATGTCTTAGAATAAATACTTTTCTGTAAAAATCTCTCTGTTTCCTCTCCATTCCACATGTTCCTCAGCAACATGCGTAGATAGGATTTCTCTCACCCAGAAGGGATGGGGGTGGGAGAAGGAAAGAGATCTCTAAGCATAGAGATTGGCAGTTCCCAGGCAACATCCCACTGTGTTGTTTTGGAGTAATTCTGTGGGTCCACCAAATTAAGAAAATTTGGGGGAAGATCCTATCTCCTGTTCAAGGACAGAAGTCAGCATTGGTTGGGAGAGGAGCCCCCATCTCCACACCTTGCCATCAAAGGCAGGCCTCCCCTTGAGATCCAACATCCAGCCTTGGAAGAAAATCAGTTGCTAAGGGTGGCAACCCTTCTTTGCTATCCCATAATAGCCATGGAATATACTGGTGGTATCTGTTGGTTTCTACCAAAAATAAGCTATCCCATAGAGGTGTAATATTCATCAAGGTCAGTCCTAGCCTTAGGAAGAGTAGAAAAACCACCCTAGAAGCATCAGATGATAAGATGGTAGCAGTGACAGCCTGCTAGCTATTCCTTCTGAGTCCCCAGGTCTCAAATGACATCACTGTGTGTGCTGCTGTACAACTTGTTCCGTGCCTCTTAAGCTGCTTTATTGCCTTTAGGAGTGATAGAGAATTTGGTTCCCTTGCTGTTAACAAACTACCAGTCCAATCAGTTTTCATACAAGGAATAGAAGGGACATGATCTTATCTTCTGCCTCAACTGCAAAACGTCTTGGGCCAGCCTAGCCTTTCATTTCCATTGATATAGAAGTACCTCAGTCCTTGATAAGCAGAGTTTTTACAACTTTTTTTTGGCTTTTCAGGAAAATAAAGAATTAGAATGACAATATCATGTGGAGACCAGTTGTTTCCATGCAACTTTCTCCACTGTGACTGTAATGTATATTACCGGACCTCCTGGCCTGCTGAATCCTGGAGTGGGAAGTTCTTGTGTTAATAAGAAGAGGGCTGAAAACAGTATGGAAACATTCTGTCATGGCAGGGACAAGAAAAAATCACTGTGTTGTTCTCTACTGTTTGGGAGAACACTTATATAGTCTCTTCTTCTGTTTCTTTTCTGTCCCTTCAGTGTTAACACATTGGGCTTACTATGGTAAAAACAAGTTCATGGCTGATTGATTTAATTTAAAATCTGTCATTAGTTACTTTAAGGAATGTGCTTCATTGTTCATAAATCCAATGTTTGTTCACTTGCCTGAGTAGTTCCTTTGCAAAACTGTAATATGTCTGTTTCAGTTATTTCCACTGTGCTTGTGCTGAGTCCTTCAGTCTGATGATGGCATGCAATAATTCATAGTTGCTTAAAAAATCTGTTGTGAAAATATAGTAAGCAATTGTTTCCTCAAAAGAGCTAATACTAAGGATACTTTTAGTTTTCCAGTGTTGGATACTAAAGGCTAAATGACCCAGTGCTAGAATTTGGGGGCATATTGGTTGTCATAATGAAAGAACTGGTGAATTGCTTTGATTCTGTAGGGTTTTTTTAATGACACATCTCATTGTTTGCTGTGGTGTCTCATTGGAACTCTGCAATTTCCCCCCCTCTAGTAATTACATAGCAAATGCAAGTTAAGCTGTAATAATAGCTGTCACGGTGCTGGTTGCACTCTTTTGCAGTTGTCTTGTAGTATAAAATGGTAATCCTGGAAATGAATGGAATCTCCTGGATAATATTCCTTTCTTCTACCTGACACACTGTCTTCTTGAGCACAATCTGAATTACATTGAAATCAATGTCAAAACTGTTCTCTACTATAATGCTTTGGATCTGTAGTCATTAATAAACATTGAAGAAGCATCTAAGCAGTCATAAATGTTTTAACAAATAGCTGCTGTTATTCTGGTGAAGTAAGAATGTCTGATTAGGCAGGACATAATACCAAAAAGAAATCTCAACATGGTTTATGTTTTCTTGGTCAGCTAACTCCCCCTCCAAAAAAGAAAAAAGAAAAGGAAAAAAGATTTCTATTTTGTTCCTCTCCCCAAGTCCGAGAACCAAACACCCAGCAAAACTTCCAAAAGGAAACCTCATATTTACTAGCATTACAGGTGCAATATCTTGGATCAAATACTGGCAGAATCTTTTCTTCCCTGATGACCTGAAATCTCCGTAACTAGAAACATCAGAGAAGAAATTGTGGACCTTCTGGATGCTCATGTTCCACTAGGCTAAGGTGATACAACCACTGCAAACGCCTCTCTGTAGGCCCTTTTTTTTCAGTCTTGGCACATGGATAACATTGCTTTCAGCTGAACAGAAGGAGGTAGTCACAAGGCATTTAAAATGCAAACTTTGATCACAATCATCACTTTGAATTTTCTCCAGATGAGGACAAAAAGGCAGCACAGATCCTATTCAACCTCCCAGGGCTCAAGTCCACTTATTTCCTTCTTCAGCTGAATGAGGACTTCTAAGATACCCCCACATAGGGCACTTATTTGGAAGTTGTTTAGGAAATACGCATTTGAAGAAGGGCTTGTTTTAGAAGATAGCTTCTAGGTTGAAGGCAAGAAGTTAATGATTTGCCTGTCCTGCCCCACTGAGATGGGGAAACTCATGCCTGGAAGATGGACACACAGCCTGCCCTATGGCTTCTTAGGTTATATTTCTGTTCTCTGGTGCAGTGGAGAACTCTGTCCTATCACTGGTGTTGAAATAAGATCCAGCTGCCAATTGAGGATTCTATATATGGCATGGGTCTCTGTGTGTCCCTGCTTATTCTTCACTTTGGGCAGTAAAATGCTGCAGACAAATGTTGTTGTCCTCTACAAACACCTACTATCTTGAGAAGGTGAAAGGAGATAGTATGTTAGAGAGCTATGCCCCCTTTTGATTCTGTCTTTTCATTTCTGCACCCCCTCCCCCGCCTGATATTTCTGGGCTGCTTGCTCTTCTCAACTCCTTCTCATTTTTTTTTAACAGGTTGGAAAGTCAAGAAGATAGCTTAGGAAGAAAGCAGACTGGGCTTATCTAATACTAGTTGTTGGACTGGTTGCTAGCATATGGTGGGAGAAGATGAGCCATGGGAGTGGCACAGATAGCTCTCAGGGATGGGGAAGCTGATTGTCAAACCTTAATCCATGGCTTATGGTGGATATGAAGCCCAGAGACTTTTAACATTTCAAAACCATGAGCTTGAAATTACTCAGCCCTTGCAGGGATTTTGTCTAGCTTCAATTAATTTCCCTGTTAATTTTTTCTCTATAAGAGTCTCTGAAATTTATGATTCAAAATAATTAATAGCTGTTAATTAAAATGATTGAAAGGTCTGTTTATTTTAAGTTTTAAAAAGCCAAGAAAATCTTGGTACCACAGTGTTTTCAGGTATATCTTCTCGTTCAGCTTTTCATTCATTTATTCCCTGTATCTTATTGACTTCTATAACCTTTGTTCTGAACCTTGAGATTTTTCATGCATCTCAGATGGGAGAACCAATGAGTCTTTGCTAAACCACAAACCAAAGATGTGTCAAAATCAATTAGCACAGTTCATCTACAACTGTAGTTTCTCAGAAATGGTTTAACAAATGTTTTAAAATAAATTTCATAAGTGGCTAGCATCATCTGACTGGAAACCAAATCCACCACCACATTTGCATTTACCATAAAAAGAAGACACAGACACACACATATTATGAAAAAAAGACACAATATTAAAAATATACTTACTGTCAGCAGCAGCTGGTGATTTCCATCTCAGTGTTTCTGTGAATCTGGCTTTGGTTTTACTCCAAACTTGAAAAGTACTTACCTCAGCCTAGAATATAAGTTCAGTGCTTTGGATTGGTCCTTTGAAACACAATCTGGAGCCTACACACACACACACACATACACACACACATATATATACACACGCACACATACAGAGAGGGGATGCATACCACAGTTGGCAAAGTCTCTGGCAAATAAACTCTTTTTTACAAAGTCTCTTTATCCCCACCCAAACTCTCCATCCTCATCTTCTGTCTAGCTGGAAGTGTTTTAGCAGCAGTGGCAGTGGAAGGATGGTGAAGAAGGGTTGCAGCAGCGTTATCTTCAGTAAACAATGCAATACAAGGTTGAGGTGAGAAAAAAGTATGATTCTATCTTAGCTGATCCTGGCATAGCTATCTGTATTTGCCTACAACAGTCAAGGTAAACATCAGTTGCCTCCAGAATCCCCCACTGAGCATGTATAAACAACAAAATGGAGAAAGAGGGAAAGCAGATAAGCTTACCTCACCAGCTATGCTCAGCATTTTAAGAAGCATAGATTTGTAACTTTGACCACCAAAAATAAAACTGATAGAAAAAAGAGTCTGATGAAAGATGCATACATTTTGGAAGAATCTGGTTCAAAATGTTTTTGTTTATTTAGGCAAGGCTTACCTGACCTAGTTGATTTTTTTCATATGTGCATATTACTAGTTTTGCGTCAGAGCTATTAACAAAGTGAAAATGTTACTGTCGTCATCAACAGATAACACAAACTCCTGCCCTAACCACAATTCTTGTTACAATCCAAGCTTCTACTTTGTTCATGTTCATTTTTATTTATACTACACATGTACACACACACACCCCAGAGAGAGGGCAGAGAGAGAGAGAGAGAGAAAAGGGAGAACAAGGTCCAAGTTAGTGCATGCATGTAGTTCTGTGCCTCCTTCCCCCAGTTCCAAGCCCTTGGTAACTGTTGCTATAGCCATTAAAGAGTCTGGGAAGGAGATGGAGGGACATGACTGAATACTGGGAACTGTCTCTTGTCTTCACTGCAGTTTACTACAGAGAGAGTGAGCAAATTGATGACCGTATTCTTCTTCCCTTCTCTCTTGTGAGCTGTGGGGGGATGAAAATCTTTCCCTGCTGCCTGATCACCTCCCTGTTTTCCACCCTATCAGTAGATTCATAGGGCTTGACAACTGCTAGGTGTGTGATTTGAATAGAGTGCAAGAGGTGAGAGAAGAGTACCTTGGATCCCATTCAAAACAGGACATACACTTGCATAAATATTACTGCGATTATCTGGTCCAAGTCCGAGGTCTACAATTTCATATTGGTTATGTTTAATATTTCCACATGGCACTCCATAAGATGAACTCCACATGTCTGAAAGGGTCACGAAAAGCCTGTGTAGGCAGGCACGGCTGCATGGCCTTAGTTATGCAGGCTAGGTCTAGGCCAGTAAACAACCATTTGCCACATAGCTGGTAGTGCCCTCCAGACACAGCTGAACATTAAGCTAATGCAAGGGTTCTCAGCCCCGAACTGCTTGCTCTATACAAACGCTAAGTGCTCCTCATCTGCATACTGTTCTAACAATTGGCAATGCTGGCTAAATCTCATCAATTCCTATTTTGATCTTTCGGAGGCTTTGTCTCCACTAAAAACCCTATTGTTCTCCTTGGGACAGGGCTAGCCTCCAGGTACAATCTTCCCTATAAAAACCCCAAGTTTGAGCTCCTTTTCGGAACGCTCGTGCCTTGCATCCTGAACTGCTGCCACTCTGTTCAACGAGCCTCCCCTCAGCCTCCACGTGCTGGGAAACCACAAACCCAAGCCTCGATTTCTATCTTCTCTTTTACCGGACTGCAGGGGCAGGTGGAGTATCACCCCAGAAACCCTCTGCAAACCCCTATCAATTTTCCTCACTTTCTGCTTCTATAGTTCTTGGATGAGTGCATGAGTGCGTGTGTAGTTCTTTGCTTAATTAAGGAAAGTTTAATAAAGTCTTTTAATTGAACAATTTGCCCAGTTCTTGTCGCAGCCTGACCCCGTAAACATAGGGTTAAAGATCTCGCTATGTTACCCTGCCTCTCGTATTGCTAGCTTGTCCTCCTTGCTAATTCCCCCAACTTAGTAATATTTGCAGTGCACTTAGGTGTCCCTCCGGGGACCCCCAGAAATCAGGGTAACATAAAGCACAACTTTGTCACTAACAGGATTCTGACCATTGTTATGTCTGAATGGGTTCACTGGGAAGTCTTTATTGATAGACAGCTTTATGGTGAAGCCTGATCATGCAAGATGTCAAGGGTTTAATTCTCATGATAATGGAGAACAAGGTGTCCCTCAAAGGATACAAAAGTTTACTCTTAACCCTACATAGTGTGCCCTATTAGGGTTCATTTTTTTTTTTTTTTAGAGGCTGGACAACTTCAACCTCATTTAGCAGGCTGGTGCTCTTTGATCCTCTCCATGCTTGTAAGGCACATGCCTCTTCAGTTTGTCCAATGCAAATAGCAAAAAATACCATTTCCAGTTGTTTTGGAAGAATGTACCAAAAACTGCACATTCAGGATGGAAATAATTTGATGTGTAAAAAAAAAAAAGGTGTTCTTGAGTTGGAGTAAATTAATTTTAAGGCTTTTTACTGTGAAAGCGAAACCCTATCCCAGGGTCTACAATTTTTAATATTAAATAATTCTATGTGCCATAGAGGTCCCCCGAAGGAGCATGTAGGCAGGCACAGTCGAAAGTCCGAAAATCGGGTCAGGCCAGTAAAAAATCCCATCACGTAGCCCCAGGAGACCTCAAGGTATGTAAACTCACAATGCACAAAGGATATTCAGCCCCAAGACACCGACTTGAAGGGATTAACAGGTGTGCCCCAAATTGAGCAAATATTTCATAAAGCGAGGACCCTTAACATTGCCAAAAATCCGGAGACTTTGGCAATACACAACAAATCCTTTCATGCAAAGGAAATTACCAATATGGAGCTATGTGCTCACTGCAGCTCCCTTTGTTCTCCCTGGGAAAGGATTAGTCCTTCAGGTACTTTTCCCCCTACAAATAGTCCCAGTTTTTGAGTGTTTCTTTGGATCGCTCCCGGTCATCCCAGCTGACCATCACTCCATTTATAGAGCAAATTTCCTCAGCTCCCTCTGTGCTGAGCCCTACTTCTTCGCTGCCTTCCTTGACCTAGGACTTCAGAACAAGGTGTAGTATTCCCCAACAACACCCCTTTGAAAGTCCCCTGTCCAATTTTCTCTATTTTATTTCTTAATAGCTCTTGGGCGAGTGTGTGCGTGAGTGCATTGGTGTATGAGGCTCACATTCAATAAAATCATTTATTAGGCAACTTGGTGTGGTTTTTGGCTTAGCCTGACCCCATAAACACTGTGTAAAAAGACCCCGCTAGGTTACCCTGCCTCCCGTATTGCTCTCACTTGTGCTCTGGCTAGTTTCCACTCCCCATCATGTGAAGGACATTGAGGTGTCCCCCAAGGGACCATAGAAATCAGGGTAACAGGCTGTTTATTTTCTACTCAACTTTCCAGCTACAAATTTGCTCAAGGTTGCTAACCATAATAAAACAGTAAAATATAAAATGCAAAATTATAATCAAAACATAAAACCAGACATATTAAAATGCATCAATAAAAATTAGCACATAAAGCCAAATGTTAAAACATGTTTCAGCAACATGGAAGTCATCTTAAAGCCCAAAAGACCATCTGGATGAAAATATCTTTACCTATTGTTAGAAGAATGTCAGTGTTAAGACCCTGTCTGGCCTCCCTTGACAGATTTTGAAGAAGCAATGGTGGAAAATCTAGAAATCAAGAACATTAGAATGAGTTCTCTTATTCTGGACATCTCATTCTGTTTCCACATGGTGAGGTCAGCCATGGATATGGTATTGTGCTCTGGTTCATGCTCTCTGTCCATTCTGTGGCTGAGTTCAAATATTTTTCTGTAACTCATCTGACTACTGAGATTTTATACTGACATAAAGGGGAAAAATAGGTGAAATTAATAATTATTAATTTTTTTCTTGGCCATAAAACATGTTGGTACACTATGGAGATGTCAGTAAATAAAGAAGAAATCAGATAGACCTTGGAATGCTGCAGTCACTCTTGTTGTTACTGTTGTGTGCCTTCAAGTTGTTCTCAATTTGTGGTGACCCTTACACAAACCTATCATGGGGTTTTCTGGTCTGAGTGTGTGTGGGGCACATCCAAGCTCACTTAGTGGGTTTCCATGACCAAGTGGTGAATCAAACCCATGTCTCCAGAGTCATAGTCCACTGATCAAACCACTACACCACAGCAGGTCTCACAGTCAACCTATCTTCTCATTTAGATGGCAGGCCACATGGAAGCCAGGGGTTATATCTTGCTCATGCCTGTCCTATAGTAAATGGAAAATTCTGGGGGGAATTAATAATATCCTTTTGTTCTTTCTAGAGGCAACTGACAGAAAAATACTAAAGTAAAGAAAATATTGAGCATTGGCATTATTTTTTTCCTAAGTAAATGCATACTATTTTCTAGCCCAGCACTGAAATTGCTCCCTATATCTTACACCTGAAAGTATTAAAATCAGGTTTCTCTCATGCTACACGATCATACTGTTGTGTTTCCACTTTCTCATGTTCCTATCCTATGTAATCCTGGGATTTGTAGCTTATTGAAAGAGTTCAAATTCTCAGCCACAAAGAGGTCTAGTATATCTTCAGACTACTGATCCCAGGATTCCATTGTTGTCAGTCATGGTAGTTACAACTGTATCAAACTGCAATAACTGTGAAGGAGAACTGGGAAAGAATTCTTTAAAACTTCCACAAAGCACTGAGCCTAAAGACAACAGGAAAAATAAAATTTTATTCAGGGCTTACATACGGGAATTATCTGACCAGCTCTGGTTGCTCTTTTCTTTCTTTAGAATGGTATTTAAACAGATAAAGTGGTCTTAGACTAATGAGGAGATGTTTACTTGTTGTGAAATGTAATAAAAGCTGAGTTAATGAAGCTGCTGCTGCTACTTTCTGTGAAAATGAGGCCCCTTGACAAAAAGACACTGATGTGAGGTAAATGCTGTTTTGACTTTTTAAGGCTTCTATGACCTATTAGCACATTCAACGAGAATAGCTACAGAAATTATTACCATGTGCAATGTGAGACACACACACACACACACATGCGAGAATGAGAAAGTTTGTTAGTTTCTGTTTTGTTTGCTTATCAGTTACAAGACCACCTATATGAGCTTGAATTTTTATTGATATCTTCTCAGCTTGTCAATATTCATTATCCTCAACTTGTGGATGAAAGTATAGTACTATCACACATATTGTGGTCAAGCTGGAGCAAGTCCAGAGGAGGGCGACCAAAATGGTGAGAGGCCTGGAAGCCATGCCCTGTGAGGATAGACTTAGAGAGCTGGGTATGTTTAGTCTGCAGAAGAGAAGGTTAAGAGGGGACATGATAGCCATGTTTAAATATTTGAAGGGATACCATGTAGAGGAGGGAGTGGGCTTGTTTTCTGCTGCTCCAGAGATCAGGACAAGGAGCCATGGATTCAAGCTGCAGGAAAGGAGATTCCACCTGAACCTCAGGAAGAACTTCCTGACAGTCAGGGCTATCTGGCAGTGGAATATGCTGCCTCGGAGTGTAGTGGAGTCTCCTTCTTTGGAAGTTTTTAAGCAGGGGCTAGATGGCCATCTGTCGGGAGTGCTTTGAGGGTGTTCCTGCATGGCAGGGGGTTGGACTGGATGGCCTGTGTGGTCTCTTCCAACTCTACATTTCTATGATTCTATGGTTTAAACCAGGGATCTCCAGATGTGAACCTTAACATAGCTGTGCCTTTCCATGGACCACCTGGGACCAGTCACCCCTCTAACAGGAATTCTTGCCCCCAATCATCATTGCTAGCACTCCCAATCAACACCAGTGCTCCAAGACAATGGCCCTTTCCTCACTCTTCCTTCTAGTGAAGATGTCTGGTGGTGATCCCAGCAGCAGCTCTGCTGGGAGAGGAGCATGACAGGAGAACTCCCCTCCACATTGTCTGACTACCTACAGAAGGGAGCACGATGGCTACACCTCTTCTTTCCACAGTGCAGCCAGGTACTTTCCCTGGCTGTGCTGTGGCAGAAGCACAGCCATCACACTTCTGTGGCTTCCCCAGGACAGGTAAGTCCTTGATGGTGGTGCAATCATGTGTAATAGATGGGGAAAACCCATCAATTGTTTAATCACACCACCTGGGAACAGGAGAAGGATGGGACTGCAATGACTTCTCCTGTCCCCATTGCAGGACAGGAAACTGCAATCAGAAAGTGGGATATACAAGGAGTTGTTTTGCTTTCTCCTTTGTTCTAGTCTGCTGGGTGGTAGCATTTTGGACACCACACCATCCAAAATTTCACTGATGAAAACTGGAACATGTATGACCTAGCATCACTAAAGTATTGTGAAGATGGCAGACATTGTTAATGAAGGAGAATATACAAGCTAGGAGAGGACCTGTTAGTTTGCTTTTGCCTGAGGCAATTGGAAAGGGCAAGATTCCACCCCTCCTCTCCTCCCCGCCCCCCCTGAGTGGATTGAGTACAAACTACTTTTGCACTTTGAACTCAGTTTGCAGCAATTGAAACTGAAAACAAATGTGGGAAGTGGAATGAGGACAGAGAAACTGAGGCATTCTCAAAACAGTTGAAAAATTGAGAGGACAGACTACTTAAGACTGTCCCTGTGAAATCAGGACACCAATCTCAGAAGATAATGGGAGCTACAGTTCAGGATAACTCTGTCATGGCTTTTTTGTCTTTGTACCTCTACAGACTAACAACTAATACCTGGATGGGACATTAAAAAATAAAAACTTCTGCTTTTAGCATACATACCATCTTTCCTTTCATTGCTACTGCTTGCAGTGGGAGGGAAATGAACTTGGGTCATCCAGGAAAGTGGCTGAGGGCTAATAGAAAGAGCTTGTGCAGGTGGGTGTTTTGCACAATTGAAAACCTGGGTGATGTAGTGGTTTGTCCATTGGACTAGGACTCTAGGAGACCAAGGTTCAGATCCCTGCTTAGCTATGGAGACATGCTAGGTGACCTAGGACAAGTAACACCCTCTCAATCTGAGACGAAAGGAAAGATACTTCCTCCAAATAAATTTTGCAGAGAAAACTCTAGGATAGAGTTGCTTGAAGTTATAATCAACTTGAACTCACATAACAACAACTTTGCAGAGTTACCATTTTAGACTGAGATTTGATCCAACTTGTTCTGGATTTGGGATGGGGAAGTGAGTTAGTTTGGTTCTATTGCAAGTAAGATAGAAGAAAGTTTATTTGAGCATTTCCTTCTTTTGTTGGCACTTGCATGTACATATTCTGAAACAGTTTGTTATATTTTCCATTGAATTTCTTTTCTAGAATTCCCAGGTGTACTTGGAATGAAATAATACCTTTATTTTTGTTAGCTTGCTGACTTCCATACTGTAGTGGATTATTGTGTACATTGTTTATTATGCCTTGGGGCTCCTAACAGGTAGATGTGAATATTCAAGTTGGCTTATTACCATGGCTTATAGTAATACTTGAAAAAGGATTGAGAATTCAGGCGATTTTCTTTTCTAAAGTATGGATTATTCTGTCTGCGTGGATACGCTTTGCTATCCATAACAAGAAAAGATGGAAAAAACGCTTTCAATCAAGATAATAGCAATAACATTTCTAGGGAAGAGATGCTGTCTTATGACACTGCATTTCTTCCCTTGTTGAATGAACTAGAACTAGAACAGTTGAATAATGCTGTCCTCTGGGATGTAGGTCAGCTAAAAATGATTGATTATCTCTGTGATTAGACTGCCAAATTCAAGATGGTTTAGCAGAACATTAAGTATGCAGGTCACAGTCCTTCTTTATTAAAAAAAACAGTCCAAAACAGGATGATAGGAATACTTTTACTGTTACAACACAGAGCTTAGAAAAATATTTTTTTTCAGACTTTGACTTCTAGAACTCTGAGAGTTGTAGTCCAGAACAAGTCTCTTCCCATGCTCTTGTACTTCAACCACCACTTCATCATTATTAGGAGATCAAGATCTTATTATCAACAGACATGCTTTCTGAAATGGAGGAACAACAAGCAATTTCTTCACAACTTCACACGTGAAGCAGGAGGTATAACCGTAACTCCAATTCCTTTAGGGATTTTCTTGTGGAACTCGAGCCTTTGTTTTTCTATACAGCTTGGAGCCTAAAGATCTAAACTAGATAATTTTATGAAAATTCAAAAAACAAAAAAATATGTTTAATAGGCCTTGGGTGGTGGCAGCTTTAAATAGGAGTGGAGGTGAGCTGGTGAGAGCTGATACCATAGTGGCATGGAACCTTTAATACATACTAGTGGCAGCTTCCTTCCCAGACAAAGTTGCAACTCCAGAGTAGCAACTCCCCCCCACCCCCAGTGCTTAAGTAGGGACAGAGTTCATCTCTTTCATAGTATTCCTTAAAACAGTACAGGAAATACACCCCTAAATATCACATGCTATCTAGAGTGCCTCTTGAAGATATAAATCACTCAGCTACTCAAGAATGTGTATTCTGGATTAGTGGCTGTTTCCAGCTGCTTTTCAAAGGAAACTTTTCAGGGAGAAGCACCCAAACAGGAAGCACAGCCCAAACACCAACTGAAAGGTTTCCATTCCATTTTGTAGTGTACAAGATTGTAGTCTTTACAATTACACTTTATTCAAAGATACGGCATTTAAACTGAGTTGTTTTGATAGCCTTATTTCAAATGTGACTTAGTAGTGATGCTACTAGTCAGCTCGCTTAAAAAAAAAAGAGCAACCGAAGTAAGTGATGGATGGACCTAGAAGTAGAGATCTAGGGTAATTATATTTTTTTTAAAAAGTGACAATGGATAAAAAACACTTTTGTGTAAAAGGAATGAAATATGAATATCTTTGGATCACCCAACTCAGATGATGTGAAAGTATTTGTAACTAATGACTGAAATAAAGTGTACTCTATATGGGCAAATGAAAGGTACAGTAGCTTCAAGTTGGCTTGCTAACAAGTCATTCACAATTTAGTAGGCTAATAAAATGCAGGCACTAAACTGATTAATATTTAGAAATGTAGATAAAATCGTGTTGGTTTATGACAATAGTTAAAAAAATAAATATTGATGGGAATGCTGTATCTTGGAAAATAATGTTACATGATTTGCTGTTCTACTTTGCTTGAAAAAAAAAAACATCATTGCGATTTGGGTGATGATAATGGTTATGGAGAGAAGGCCCATCAAGATGAAAGGCAAATATTGACTGCTTGGTCTACTTACCTGTTTAGTGTATGGTCTAGAGTAGGAGTTCCAGCATTCCTCATATGTTTTGGTGTTCTTCTATGTGATAATTGTGGATTGTTTAAAAGAGAACAGCCTCGTCTATCCATGGAGGTTCTCTGTGCCATAACCAGAATTCTCAAATGCATGGTGAACTTCCATGGACAGAGAAATCTGCCCTCTTTGAAAAGTCATCCTCTGTGCCTAGATGGTGATGGATAAACGGGGTAGGGATAAAGTGTTTCTTTCTCACATTATTGAGACAGTTTTTGAGTGGCTGAAGAGGGCTTTCAGTGAGTCAGCAAATCGCAAGAGAAAGAGAGTGCAGTCTAGACCTCTGCTAGTTTCCAAGAAAAGCCATGTCTTTTTTGAAAATCCTTTTAGATTTAAGGAAAATGGGTTAGACTCAGAGAGATTGATTGATCTATACTTGTTCATTCTTAAAATGATTAAATTGAGTATATTTTCCTTCTTGCTCAGACTTGTCCAGGGGTTGTTTTGCAAACAAATCAAACTTGTCTAATTTTCATACCAAAGTAGAAGAGGACTTTTTTTTTTTTTAAAAAAAATAATAATCCTAAAACCTATGGTATTATGATTACAGTGCCATATGGGAATTTGGAATACTTAGATTCAACTCTCCACTGAGCTATAAAACTCTCAGACAGATATACAAGGCTGTTGTAAGAATAAAGGAGGGAGAAGGAGATCTTTGCATACTGAGCTGGAACTGGCTGGGAATCCAGACCTTTCCAAAACTTCATTTGGTATTGAAAACTGTCACACATCATTATTAGAAAATAAACTTTATTGGTGGTCAGTGATAGTGCAGCTGGTCTACTGCAAAACCCTTAAAGGCTTTAACATCCTTTCATAGCATATAGCCCCTAAACAACACTTTCTGCTTAGACTGTCCAAGAGTCAACACTTCTGATTCCTATGCCTTACTAACAAGTCCCCTGGGTTAGGGTGCATCTCTGTCCAGGTGAGACAAATGGAAAAAGAATCACTGAGAATATAGAGGTCAAAGTGGACATCAAAGTATGCAGCTGTGATTTATTTCCCATCCTAATAGCTAGTACAAAATAAACAAGTTATTTAAAAGAAAGCTTTCTCCCCTGGTTTGTTCCCAACCTTGAACTACTAACCTAAAGGGAAATTAATTAGCACTGCATATTAATACCTACCTGGATTCACATGGTGAATAACACTACAAGGGGAGGATAGGAGTTTGATAACCTCTATGAGAAAGATCAGGGTGTATTACACCTGTCACAGGGGTGGCAGAATGCTGCATGTGATGGGAGTGGAGTCAGAGGCCATTTCCGCATGGCATTTTCCATGTGAAAGGGTGCCTGGAGCGTTGTGCGATTGTGAGGCGCGATCTGCATGACACACTCACAATTGTGTGATGCTCCAGGGGCCGGCAGGCGCCGATTGCACACCTTTTCATTTTCAGCTAGAAGCTGAAAATGGTGCACGATTGTGCATTGCTTCCGGGCCCTGTGTGCACTTACCTGGCATGCAGAGCCTCCGGAACCACACCGGTCACGCTTCCTGCCCCAGCACAGCCTGCAAAACTCCCAGGCTATGCTTAGGAAGGAAGAGCCAGGGCTCTCGCACGAGCAGGCAGCTTGTGCACAGCTGAAGCAGCAGGGATGCAAGAGCCTCTTGCCAGATGTTGCTTGCATGATCCCTGCATGCCAGCACCAGAAGAAGGTAAGGTGCAGAAAGGGCCAGAGGCTATTTGATGCTAGATCAGCCTGTCACATGCCTCTTTGGATCTTCACAGCACAAAAGTCAAGGATGGCAATTAGCTCAGCAATTAGCTGAGACTTCATATTCTGGGTTGGTGGCTTGAGTGAAGCTGGCCAGGGCATATGATTCCACCAGTTCCTATCAAAGGCCATTTCCTGTGCAGTGCGACCTCCATGGAGGACGTCTGCACCTTGGAGTGGGCTGTGTTCAGACTACTTACCAGGGATCCGCACCTCCATCCACTCCGAAACAACCCCACGTGTTCCTCCAGCGTGTTTTTGAAAGACCAGAAAAATCAGGTCTTTCAAAGTGCCAGAGCACGCCACTACGTGCCTGCTCCCTTTTGCAGATTTGCAGGCTCGCACCAATGCGAGCCTGCGATCTGCGGGGGCAGGCTTTAGGCATGGCGAGCTTCAGCGGTTGGTTGGGACCCATGACCAACTGGAAGCTGCCATTTTGGAAGCTGAAGCAGCGTGTATCTGGACCACGCGCTGCTCCGATTAACCCTGGACCAGACCAAGGAGCCAGAAGATCCGGTGAGTAACGGCATGGGGCAATTCCCTTTCCTCTTGCGGAAATGGCCAAAGTCACTTTTGATTTGGGAAGCAATTGCTGTATTCAGTTTATCTCGTTAATTGCTGAGATTCATATTTTCCTTTTGATGGTGCCTGTTTCCTAACTCTTCTCCCCCACCTCCATTTTTGGCTCAGTCTTTTGGGCAACAACAGTCCCTTTGACCCAGGAGTGCATGGTTTTATTCCTACCTGGGCCAGGTCCCAATGAACCTGAAATATTTGGTTGTTTTTCTCCCTATTATCTCAGTTTTACTTTTTCTTAGCTGTGGAAATAGTTTATTAGTCCTATTCTTTGTTCAGGGCTTTGTTTTGTGAGTGCAATGAGTCATAGGACATTTTTTTTAAAAAATACATGTTATAGCAGCAGTGGGCTCTCAGTCACTGTTTTCAGAAGACTTCCTTTCCTGTGCATGTGAGATTTATTTGATTTGTTTGTTTGTTTTGAGTTGATTGACTGCTGTTTAATTCTTGGTTGCTGGTGGCCACCACCATTTTGGTTAGGGATTTGAGATGTCATTTTGTAGCCTATCTTTTCTATTTTGCTGGGAGCAGCTATTTTGGGATATCACTGTTGACACAGCCATTTTGGTTCTGGGTGTGTATGCATGTGGGTGTGTCACCAACCATTTTGTTGTCAGTCTTGAGGGTAATACCATTTTCTGGTCTATTCTAGGTAGTTACCATTCTTAGGGTGCAGCCATTTCTGCTATTGATTTGGGCAGTGATATTTTACAGTATATTTGGTCCCGTGTGACATGGTGGCCATTTTGGATACCTGTCTATCCATTTTGAATACATGGTGCTGCCATTTTAAAGACTCTATCTGGGCATCACCATTTTGGGAGTGGGCAAGGCACAGTCATTTTGTTTTTGATTAATGTTTAGGCCTCGAGAGCCACTATTTTGTATTTGGTCAAGGACATGGCCATTTTTTGCCCAGTTATGATTTGGCCTAGCTGGAGATGCTGCTCATGTGTTTGATCAGGTCTTCCTCTACAGATCCACTTACTGCTGTGTATTGGTGGCCTTCCTAAACTGTCTAGTTCCCATTTTGGTTCCACTTCTGCACTGTGTTGGTGGCCTGACTGGTTTGGATAGTTTCTGTTTTGTTGTGCTGCT